>JAXQQM020077729.1:0-141223 GCA_034641835.2 Pinus albicaulis | reverse complement strand
AAAATCAATCATTCAAAGCGAACAAGTTCACATCCTTCGCATAATAGAGAGAGTCCTCTATGAGTCCAGGAAATCTAGGTCCTAGGACTCCAAAGACTGGTGTGATGTTACCCAGTCATTTGGTTTACCAATCTGCCAAATCACGGGACACTAACATAATGGTAATCATGGTGGGACCTTCTGAGTTAGTGACAATCTAAGTACCCCTTTGGACTCCAAAATCCCTTGTTAAGGAGTATCTATTGATTTATCGTCACCTCATCGCCACACTAACATACTGGCGATCATGGTGGGACTGAGTACATAGTAGCCTAAAAACTCTTATAGACTCTTTTAACCCTCAGTCCTGTGATTTGTAAATCACCTCATCACCATCATCAACACAATGGTGATCATGATGCAATCTCTGATTTCAGTGACAATCTAAGTATCCCTTAGGACTTCAAAAACCTTCATCAAATCATAGAGAACTTAACTGATAGCCTAAGAGTAGAATCTAGCTTTTTCACCATCCTAGAAAAATGATGACTCAGCTATAGGACACTCTTACAAACCTTAGGGCTGCATATAGAAACTTAGAAAACCCCAAAACATTTCTAGATTGGATTTTTGTCAATATTGGTGGTGGACCATAGACAATTATCTTCAAAACAACTAAAAATATCCACCTGGCTACTCCACTAGACTCCAGTAGGCCTTATAACTTTACTAGTGTCCCTAGACCCCTCTAGGATTGTGTCGAATCAACCTTGGGAAGTCTAGAATCCTAGTCACACACCGTTTGAGTTTAGAAAACATAAAAGAGGTACAATTTTCAAAAAAAATTGAAAACTTTCAGCCTCTCTAAATTTTGAGTTTGAAATCTGGCTTCGCGAATAATCAATAGCAGATCTCATCCGAACCCAAACCCTCCTACTATAGTTGATGACCCAGAAAGGATTTTGTGGCAAACTTCTGAAACTAGAAACTTAGCAATTAATAGGACCATTCATAAAGCAAGCTATGTACCTGAACATCTTACAACCTTGCGAGATCCCCAGTATGACTTGCACCATACTAGAAACCTTTTCAGAACCAAGTCACAAAGTAGAATCGACCATACTGATCTTGAGCCCATAGACTTGCAGAAAAGTCCTAGCAGAAAATTTTCTTCTTCCACACCACTTGATTTCCAACTTCCCCACCACTTTGGCTCCTTTCACCCCAAGTCTTCTCAGAATCAGTTTACTGGTCTGAGTACTTCTGCCACACCCATTCACACCTCCACTATGCAAACTAATCCATCTCATATCACAAATCCTCTGCTTGTAAATCCACCATTAGCTCCCATCATGGCAACTTGGTATACACCCCTTGTGTTACCACAACCATTGGTACCTTTTCCAAATGATTACCAATCCAGAATATCACACTTCACTGCGGCAGAATCTACCACTGCCCAACAACATGTAGATAGAATGAATGATGCTTTTGACTACATGGAATTAGAAGAGGAAACCATGAAGATGAGGATGTTTTCCCAAAGCCTAGGAGGAGAAGCTAAGAAATGGTTCAAAATCCTAACTCTCAACAGCATACATGATCTCCATTCCCTTTACCAAACTTTCATAAACAAATGGGAAATCAAGAAAAACCCTCTTCAAATCCACTCAGAATATAGCAATCTTAAAAGAAATACGAGGGAAAATGTTCAAGACTATTGCACTAGGTTCAATGGTGTTTACAACGCACTACCGCCAAACATGAAACCCCCACTTGGCCTAGCCTTAGCTAAATTCCCGAAAGGTTTTGACCCCGACATGGCCTATCAGCTAAGAGAAAGAGAGCCCATAACTTTAGAAGACATGCAAAAGGGAGCTATAAGTGTAGAGACCAACTTAATTGAAAAAAGAGCTAGGCTAAGATCAGAAAAGAGGGTAACCTACAAATACGACACCATGCCCTCCACCTCCTCATCTGATTCCAAGATTGACAACCTACTTAGAACCATGGAAAGAATGATGGAGAGAATAAGCATAAATGAGAGAACACCCCCTAAGGATAACCAACCAAATCCCCAAAACAGAAACCGGAATCAGAACTTTATAAGAGACCCACCCCAAATCAGACAAAGAGAAAATGATCAGCAAATCAGACCGCCCTTCCAAGATAACTATGTTGATGAAGGGGAAAGAGATATTTAACAACCAGATGAAAATCATCTAAACTTAATAGGCTCTGATAGCGAGGGTGATGTTTTTCTCACAGAAGAAGAACAAGGTTTTTTCTCCTCAAAACAAGATGAAACAAACTATGAAGATTACGAAGACCACGAATTGGGATTAGAAAACACCATAATGGAAGTCCATAGGCAATATGATCTTAGGAGTAAGAAAAACCAAGAAAACTCCAGGAGAAACAACTCAAAAACTGCTGTTAATAAAACCCCCAAAAACATTCTTAAAAGAACAACAGAAAATAACAATACCATGGCTAAGAAAATTGATCCTATCAAAGACAAAACTAGCCAACCAAGTGATAACACAAACTGTCCTAGTACCTCTGCTAGTGGCCTTGAGAAAACTCTATTGACCAAAGCCCCGAATCAGAATCAGCAAATTAAAAATGTGGAAAAATTTATGGCTGATAAAACTGATGTAAATATGTCCAAAACCCAAGTACCTTTCAGTTTTGAAGGAGAGATCGCTAAAATAAAAATAAACATACCTCTCACTGAACTGGTTGCTCAGGATATGTACCGATCTCAAGTTATGAAAGTTCTAAACATAGGAAATGATACCAATACTCTGAATTTGACAGATGACAAACCAGAGCTGTTGTTTGGACCCAATGTAGATGGAAAATACCAGGAAGGAGCCATTCCCCCATTCTATGTTAGCCTAAAAATACACGACAAAATACTACATAATGCCATGCTAAATTATGGTGCCTCTCACAACCTCATGCCAAAGGTAGTGATGGAAAGATTAGGCCTAGAAATAACCAGGCCCTACAAAGATCTTTATTCCTTAGATTCAAGCAGGTTTAAGTGCTTGGGCCTAATCAAGCACTTATGTGTCAATCTGACACAAATCCTTGCTAAGAGCCTGGTCATGGACATAATCGTGGCTGACATTCCCCCCAAATATGGAATTCTTTGTCTCGATCTTGGGGAACCAAGCTTCTAGGGAACCTCCAACTTGACATGTCTTATGCTACCATCCCAATTTTTAACCAAACAAGGAGACTCTACTGGGAATCTCACATGAAGTATATGGTAAGTAGCCTAGACATACCAAACAACACCCCTATCTATTCCATTCATTTAGACTTGGACTCATTCATCTTGTATAATGAAAATGACCTTGATGAACAAGTGAATGAAGATCGTGAAGATCTAGGCACACTACAACAATCAGATTAGTCCCTCTATGATGAGTTCGACAGTCAAAACTATCACGACCCTAAAACACCACAAGATAATGAAATAGAACTTGATTTTCTGCAAAATGAAAATGAAATGTTAGGAAAAAACCAGTTTAGAACAGGAAATAGATTGCTCAAAGTAAGGACAAACCACAAAAACACAACTTCCTCCTTTTGCTAATCTAGAAAAAATTAAATACCCTCACAAAACAAAAATCTTTGGGAATCTGGAGCAAGATAGCCTTATGTTTTTGCCTTACCTAGATGCTTCATCATCCAAGAATTTTTCCTTTGCAGAACAATTGTCAATTTTCAAAAATATTGCTATAGATCCCAAATAAGTCTTTGCTAAAGCTGATATAGAGAAAGATAGCATGGGGAACCTTAAGAGACCTTAAATGATTAAGTTGTCTAGAATTTTATCACTACACACAAAACAAAGAAATACAAGACTATGCAAAAAATTTCAGAATACTTATGTGTGTAGGCAGGCTAATCTAAACACTTGTAACACAACCATTGTGCTAAAAATCCCTCCTTTCAAAAAGAATCATGAAAACCTTGAGTAGTTGAAGATACTTGGAAAGAAAGCAAAAGGGCATAGGTTGTGTATAGACTTTAGGTACCTAGATCAACCCTTCCTAAAGAACAAATAACTTTTTACCAAGAAAGATCATACTTTACAAAGGGTAGGGGTTTCTAACAAAATCTCATTTCATGATAGTTTTTTAGGTTACCATCAGATGATACCACTTCAGATCAATCAGGTCAAAGATTTTTTCAAGTTTCCTTAGGACAACTGCATGTTTAAACAAATACTTCCTGGGCTAGAAAGTGCTGGAGATACCTTCCGAAAAACTATGCATTTAGTTTTAAATTTCTTCACTATGGTATACATGGATGACTTCATCATTTGTTTTAAAGATGATAAAGAATAACTTGCCTACTTAAAGAAGATCTTTGACACAAACAGATTTTAGTAGCAAGGGTCAAAGAAGAAGCACCAAGGAGATCATGGGTTTTCTGAAAACTCTTGGAATAATCCTTATACCATGTTGTCAAATGGAGGTAACTATGTTTTCTATTTACAAGAGCTGAATGGACAAAAAATGTTAGGAGATCCTTTTGAAGAAAGGATGCTCAAACACCATTGCTGTAAAAATCCTTAGCTATAGTTTTCGACTCATTATACATACCAATGTGTGAAGAAAGAGTCATAAAGAGAAAAACACAAAAAATATAGAAAAGAATAGAAAAGAGGGCAAATTCAAAACAAGGTACAGCCCCATACCCAAAAAATAGTAATACCGAAAGTGTCCAAGCCTAAATGCCACTACTGATGCCAAAGAATGTCTTGTTTAGTCATCTAGCCTAATCATGGCTGAAAATGTTTTAAATTTATTGTTGATAAGTTAGTGAAAAGAATTCTGGTCAAATCATTGAAGCTTGACTTGTCGAAGAAAATAGATTAGGAAAGATAGATATTGGTTCCACATGCTTAAATCTGAACCAAAGAGAAGGATAGGGATGGTTAGAAATGATAAAAACATAGCCATCTCACCTTCTAGTTTTTTTTGCTTATTAAAATAAAGTTTGTGTGCAGTCTGTCTTAATGCCACGACTCATGATGGATCAAATTGTCTAATCCAGGTTCAATTCATGCTTTAAATTTTTTTTCAAATAGCTAAGAGAATAAATTCTTTCATACTGCTTAATCTTGACAGTCAAATAGAATAAGTAGAGAATAAGAAGAGTTCACTAGCATAATCTGAAACTCTTGGAATAAATAAGTGTAGAAGTAGATAGGTTATTTCTTTGCTTTCAAAAAGAAAAGATATCAATGGGTTTGCCAGTTCAAGTGCACCCAAGGAAGAGAAAATGTTAGGAAAGTAGGTTGGGTAGGTAGAAGTGAATTTGAGCTAATCATGCTTTCAGGTTATTAAAATCACTACTTCAGGAAATCAACAACAAAAGAAAAGAAGAAAATCCGCCCAATGGATGAGGCACTGGTCTTCATAAACCAGGAAATCTAAAATTTTGGACACCTTCGTTAGTATGAATCCCTTGGGAGGAAGTATGCGCGATGGTGCATATCATCCCAGGGAAAGTCCGGGTTGGTCATGGCTTCCATAATGTCTTCATCAGATTGGAAGATGGGAAGACTGGAGGAAGAGGGATCACCTGAGGCAGTAGTGATGTGTGACGGGTCATCAGGAGGAGAAGGGCTCAGATGTGCGATATCAACAGATCCAAGGTCGGCGGAGGGGCCGAGAGGATCGAGAGGTTGAAGGGTAGGTGGACTGTCTCGCACGGATGATGACAGGTACAAAATGGTGTTGGACGGCTCCGTTGGCTCGATGGCGGGAGGAGGAATGTGAATGGGAGTAGGAAGGGCCTCTGGTCCTATCGAAGTGGCCTTGAATTGGCGGTACATGTCCAAGGAGGAACGATACTCATCAAGGCGAGGACAGAGGTGGGTGTAATGGCCGTGGAAATCGCACAAGGCATAAGGGTGGTTTGTGCGCAAGTTTTTTAGTTTCGGGATAGAGTCTGGGATAGTGACATAGACTTCTGGGATGTCAGAGTCAGGGAATGTCTCGTTGACCAGAATCTTGAGGTGCAGCAATTCAGGACACAAATGAGTGGCGTGACCGACGATATCACACAAAGCGCATCGGGTGGCGGGCTTTGGTGGTCACGGGGGGGTAAGAGTTGTCGGGGCGGCCTGGTCCGGATGGGTTGCCCCCTTACGAGCTTTGCCTTTCTTTTCGGGGGTGGACACTACAGGGGTAGGGTCCTGTGAAGGGGTTGGGGGCCCGGAGGAGGAGAGGGGGACCGGTTGAACCGGTGTCAAAGCAAGGTAAGGTTTGGGGTGACCGGGAGGGGTAGCGGTTGGAGGGTCAATGTACCAGACGGGTAGGCCGAGGGTCAGGTTAGGGAGGGAGAGGGTGGCCATGACGGGGACAGAAAATACTCCGGGAGGGGGAGCCATGAAAGGTATCTGTCCAGCAGGGTAATGACCAGGAGGGATGGCTCCGAGGTGGTTAAGGCCAGGGGAAACCGTGCCAGGAGGATAAAGGGGTTCAGGGACACCAGCTGTAGGGGGAGGGCCAGAAGGAGGAGATCCGGCTGGCTGAGATGAATGGCTAGCAGCGGGTTGCGGAGGGCGAGGTGGAGGTTGCGGACTAGCCGAGGCAGGCTGCTTATGGGCAGCCTGGGTCGATTGCATCATGCAAACATTCGATAAGCTGGGATCAGTGACAGGAGGAGGGGGAAGATGAGGAAAAGTACCAAGCAGGGTGGAATATTTGTAGACGCCGGGGGAGACACTGGTCAAAGAATCGACGGTTTGCTTGTTGGCTACAGAAGAGATGGTCGTCTCGGAGGAGGTCTGAGATGGTGGCTCATGATAAGATAGCTGGTCAATGGTGACTATCTTCCCATTGTGTGGGAAAGACATCTTGTGGAAAACCGCGGATGGGACAGCAGACATGGCATAGGTGTAGCTTCGCCCCAATAGAATGTTCTAGTCTAGAGGGGCGTCAATGACTTCGACATCAACGCAAACGGTCATACCGGCGAGGGTGATGGGATAGTTACGAAACAGGCCAATGGGCTGGGAGGCATGACCGTCCCACGCTCGAAAGGTGATCATGGAGGGGGCCAGCTCAGGGGATCCGAGTTGCTTCCAAACCGAAGCGGACATCACGCAGGTGGATGCCCCCTCATCAATTATACACCGGGATACATTGGTGTTCCGGATTTTGACTGGGATTTGGAAGGCGACGGAAGGAGGAAGAGGAGGATGGTCCGATTGAGTGGCGTCAAAAACAATCATTTGGTCATCAGCAGGATCTACAGCGCCCACGGCAGATAGTAGAGCCTTCTTTTGGGAAGGGCACGACTGGAGGAGTTCCAGTGTGGAAATGGCAGCAGGGGATTGCGCCAAATCGTCTACTATACTATACGAATGAGCAGCTCGACCAGAAGCAGCATTTCGACGTAATGGGCCCTTAGGAACCTTGGTATGGACCTCAACTTTGGGTTGAGGGATATGTAAGGGGCCAGTGGATGTCGAAAGAGCCTCTGTAGAACCTGAAGAGGGAGGCTCGGGAGCAGACTGAGCAGGAGGCTTGGGGTACTGACGAGACCGAGTTTGAAGGTGAATATCGACGGGCGGGTTAGGATCGGAGTGCATCATGAGGATCTGGTAATCGGAGGAACCAGAAATGGAAGGGGGAGTGGCGACCGAGTTATCAGGCGGTTGGGTAGCCACGAATCCTTGCTGCGGGAAGGGATCGGTAAACACAGCTGGTTGAGTAGTGGCCACATTAGGAGGAGCATGAGGTGAGGCGTGTTGTCCGCGCAATGTGGCTTGAGACTCCCACATCTGCCGCATCTGGGGTAAAAGGGGACAATCGTGAGTGTAATGACCATAAACACCGCAACACGAACAGGGCTTGTTTGTGCGAAGCGGCCTGTCCGGCTTGGGCTGAATGCCCTGTTGCTGGTTGCTAGTGTTAGGGTCCACACCAGAATTGGGTCCTCGGTTACCAGGGGCAGATTGGTTTTGGTTGCCTCTCCGCCTTCTTTGAGAAGAAGGGGGATTAGTCGCACCCTGCTGTGCAAATACTTGCCCTGGAGGGGGCTGTAAGTGCTGTTGCGGGTTTTGAGGAGGCAAGGGAGGTGGAAGCGCATATGCTGGAGGAGCTGGCGCACTAGGCTGTGGATAAAGGTAAGGGTTGGGTTGGGCAACATTGAGGTAAGCAGGAGGTTGGGCAAAAGGAGGAGGCATGCCGTATCCTGGATACATGTTGCCGGGAGGGGGAAGAGCGCTGGAGGTGCTGGCCCCTCCCTGAGGGAGACCATAGCCCACAGAAGGTTGAGCATACGGATGGGAAAGAGCTCCAACGATACCGTCGGCAGAATGAGATGCCCCCAGGGCGTTAGCGCCACCGGGCCTGGGGATGTCAGGAAGAACGGTATAAACATAACCAGATTGAGCGTAGATCAGGTCATATTTCAAGGCTATTTGGAGGGCGGATTCTTCAGTTTGAGGAAAGTGAGAGGCGACATATTTGCCGATGGGAGAGGGAAGGGTACGAAGGAACCAGTCCATATAAATCCGATCTTCGAAGGGATGGGCTCGACATAAGCTCCGTCTTCGTCGCCATTCCTGAACATGGGCAGCAAGGCGTGTTGAAGAGGCTTGCTTGAAGGAAGTCAAGAGCTCCGTGCCAGTGTCGTATCGGAGAGGGAGCTGGAAGTACGATAAAAAGGCTTGGGCAAGAGTCTCAAATGTGGTATGGGTAGAGGTGGCTTGTTCGACATACCATTTAGAAGCTTCGCCGGTAAGCGTGCGTTGGAACAAACGAAGACGGATGGAGTCATCGGTAATGGAATTGGAGGAACACCACATGTGGAAAGATCGGACATGATTAGTTGGATCTTCTCCATTAAGGCCCTCAAACTTAGGGATGTCTGAGGGGAGCTTGGTTGGCATAGCGGGCTAGTTAGCATTGTGGTGAATGGGGTCATTGATCAACTGATGGAAATCGGGGAGGCTGAGGCCTGCAATGTACGGCAGCACAGGGGTGGCCGGGGTAGTTCCTGTGGCGGTTCCGCTAGTAGGAGGGCCGGCATTGGGGCCGGGAGAACCACTAGCGTTAGGCCCTGGACCAGACATGGTGAAGGGGGCAGGAGAACCGGGAGGAGAAGGAGGACCCGAGGAATCAGGGGAGGAGTCGGAGTGCGGACTCGAAGGTGGACTGGCTCGACGACGGTGGTGCGGAGCAGGTCGATCAACCGGAAACTGAGGGTGAAGGCCAAGAAGTCTCCGGGAAAGGCGCCTTGGGGGCGCAATGATGACAGGAAGAAGGAAACCGACAAGGGCAGAAAGGGACATAATCAAGTAATGTCAAGGGCAGATAAGGTGCAGTGACAATTGATTTTAGAGTCTTTGCCAGGCGGTGTTAACCAGGCGCTTCTTCGCTTAGGGTCAGTGTGTGACGTGCGTTAATTTTAATTTTTAAACCCTTTCCGTTTTGAGAGCAAGAAAAAAGTGTGCTGCGTAGCTGAAAATAAACCTACAGAGAACTGAAATAACAGAAAAATAACAGCTACTTGTGCATCTATCTAACCCAAGAAGGTGGGTCTATCAAAACTAATATGAAAAGAAAGGGAAAAAACTATGTAAAACACACGGAAACGGGGCCAATAGATCTAAGGTCGAAAGGGACGGGGATCTAAAGGATAAATCTGCTGAAAAGAGGTGCAGATCACAGCCAAGAGACAGAGGCAAGGTGGCTGGAAAAAGGAAGGAAATCAGCAAAAACCGAAGGGGGCAAGGCGGAGGCCTTCAAAGGAGGTCCAAACAAAACGACAGGAGGTGATTTGAAAGGAAGAAAGGCTGATTTCAAAGGATCTGAAAGGGAGGTAACAGATCTGGAAAAAGGAGGCTGAAGCTCTGAAAAAAAGACGGCTGAAACAGCTTAAAAATCTTCCACAAAAAGTGGAGGGTACTAAAGCCCTAAGGGGCTAGGTTCCCACTTAGATGAGTAAAAACAGATCAGAACTTGGTCAAAACAGGCTGAGACAGAGGCTGGAGGACCCTGACAGAAGCTGCAGAAAAACCCAGAAAAATTGCAGAAAAATTGCTGAAAAATGGCAGGTCGCAGTTTCTGACCTAATTTCAGTGCAGGTCGCAGGAAACAGGCTAAAAAGTGCGACCTGGAGGTTCAGGTCGCAGGTTTAGGGCCAAAAAGTGCGACCCCCAGTTCCAGTTGTCTCGGCGGTAGATTTTCAGAAAAGTTGCCGTCTCAGTTGCGGCTGGTGTCGCTTACCTGTGCAATAGGGCCAGAAACACACGAAAGTTAGAAATTTTAATTTTTTAGGGTTTTATGTGAGAAAAACACCATAAAAATAGGAAAAATAAACAGCTGAAAAGAAACCCTAGGGTCGGAAGTAGCTGGATATGCAGGAATATGAAAAACGACAGCGGTCGTAATTTAAAACCCGTGTGGAGTCGCCATTTGTTAGTATGAATCCTTCGTCGAAGTGTACGAAAAAGGACCACTTTAGCTACGCATAACTAATATCCCTAACAACAAAAGTGGCTGCCAATATCTTCAGATCTGCGATTAGTTAGACAAGAAAATAGCTGCAAAACACCAGATCTATGTATGGAAAGACATTAAGCAGTAAAATAAAGGGTTTGCTCCATGCATCCAACAGACAAGACAAGAACACGATTTTGAAAGAATTTTTATATTACAGGGCACCTGGGAGGAAAACAAGAAGGTGTATCCAGCTCTCCTCAATGGGATGGGTTCTTTGTAGTCCTCAGCACTTCAGATCTAAGCTTTCTCTCTCTTGCAGGTGTAGAAAACCCAATGCAAAAATGAAGCTCAATGGGAGCAAATGATGAAAAATGAGACCAAGTGTATAGATCCAGAGTGATCTAATAGGCAACAAAAGGTGAAGAATGATGGGGAAAACCCTCCTATTTATAACAAAATATTGGGTCATTCTAGATCTTGGTGTATGATTAAAATAATGTTAACCAAATCTAGATCCACTTTTTATGGAATACTTTATTATATTTGTTGGAGGGAAAGGGTCTTTGACTTGGGTCAAATCCCTTGATTAGTCAAAAATAAATAAATAAATGATTTATTTATCTTTTTAAGGAAGTGGTTGGAAGATAATCAAATAAATAATGATTTATTTAATTATTTGTGGGTGATTTGGTCATATTTGACAAGGAATATTATCTAAATAAGATTTAAATAATTATTCCTAGAAATTAATAAGATAAGTAAAGGTTTATCTAATTAATTTCTTTGATTTTGGGTTAAACATGACTGGGAATAATAATTAAATTATGGTTTAATTAATTATTCCATGAGGAAAATCAAACAAACATGGGTTTGTTTAATATTTCCTTTTGGGGTTTCCTGTTTTAACATAGTGAAAGTGGTTTTACTTAGGGTAAAACTGGTCTTACATGGTGTACTTGGGTCCATCTAATGGTAATAAGTTAGATGACCAAAAATGGTGTAACACCTCTTGGAAAGGAGCTGCCCTCCCCAATTGGAGTCACTGTTAGTCATAAGTAATTTTTTCCTGTTTAGATGACTAAATTCTTTGTCCTGGATTTCTAGAAAAAAAATTCAAGAATCATGTGAGTTCTAGAAATCTCCTCAAATAGAAATTTTTCACTATCCTATTTCCCTATCGAAGCATGACCAATATATCACCCAGACAAGACCAAATCCTAGACTGATGTCCCACACTCTCATTATTTTTTCCACCTCTGCCTATAACAAGCTATGCTTAATATTCCCAAATTTTCACATCATATTTGGAATATTAGAGTCTTTGATTTTCTTAATGAATTAAGTAAATAAAAGGGTGGAGGGACCCACAATCCTCAATATGAATAAATATCCACTTTTGTGTGTGTGAATGTGGATTAATTTAGCCTAGATCCGCATAACAAGGTAGTTGAGCAACTACTAATGTGAATGAAATTGGAGAACCTGTCTCATTAATGAGATAGATCATGGAGGTTGACACAGTCAACTAAGATCTTGAAAGGATAGAACAGAGATGATTTAGTCAATTAAGATCTTGAAGATGTCAAAGATCATGGGACATTCATGATTAAGTGATGGAGAACGTGGTGCCAACAAGGCACACTTGATGGAAGGTGTACATTGCACCTAGACATGATGGTTGATTTGGTCATACAGCGCAGTCCAACTTGGAGGATCTTGTCCACATGTGACAACGCAGTCTAGATGAGGGCCAAGGCTTGGGAAGGTTCAAATGTTATATGAAGAAGATGAAGGCAAGGATGAGGGCATGCTGATTATTCTTGATGTAAGATCTTTTCAGATCTGGAATTGTCATGTGACATTCCACTGCTTTCTTGGGCTGTTTAGCAGAGATTGCAGGTGTTATTTGGCATAGGGTGTTCCTGGTCGGGAATCCCACCTCTTTCTTAGAGCAGCTCTAGAAAGAGGATTGTACTTCATTATACATCAGGCTTTAAGTGCCATCTTCTTTTCCTACTTTCTGCAGAACACTCATATTCAGAAATTGTAGATTTCTGAAGATCAGTTTGGAAGGAGGAAGTTGTCTTTAGTACTTCAGCTGGAGAACTGGGGAGGGTTTATTCCTATCACCTTGGGCTTAAAGATAAGCTTCCCAGAGCTTCATTGCAGATCTGGCATCAAGCTAAAATTTATTGACCTCCCAGTAGCAGTACTTCCTTCAAGGATTACGTTGTCCACCTTACAGATCAAAAGGGAGGAAGGAAGTTGCTAGTATTTCAGCTAGCAATCCTATGAGGGATCATTCCCTCACATTGCCATCAGTATTACCATTAGCCTGGAGTTTATTGCAACATTTTTCAGCAGGCAGAAGGCCTCTCTTTCCCTCACAGCGCAATTTTCTAGAGGCAGTTGTGTTGCAGCAGCTGCAATCATCATTGGAGGATTGAGAAGCTAGATCTAGAGCTCCTAGCTCATAGATCTGAGGAAGGGATCAACCCTTCAAGCATAGATCTGATCTGATATCATATTTCAGACATATATTTGTCAGATCTAGCTTCAGATCTGTATTTCCCAGCAGACCAAGGATCAAATCCTAGGGAGGTGATTTTCCAAAGTTGCAGATCTGGAAAATCCTTTCTGGGTTATCTTGGGAATCCATCACATTGGCCAGATATTGAATCTTGGCATCATCTGAGCTCCAGTTTTGAGTAGATCCGCATTTCCCTTTTTAGCCTGCAACTATATGTTCATATTCTGTTGAAGGGACAGCACAATATTTGCTACAGAGCCTCTCCAGTTACGTTGTACCTATTGTAGCTTGTTTTCTGGGTACTTCTAGACCATCTCTTTGGCTAGATTTGCTCATATTTTGTACATGATGTAATTGATTCTTCTCCAATATAATAAAATGGCTCAACTTCTGTGTAAATTCTGATGTTGTCTTAAGATTTATTGTTTATCTTACTGTAAGTTCTTACATTGTCTAAAGTATTACTGCATTCTCCCTTTTGGGATATTACACTCTATCTCTATTTGCACTAAACACTATTTTCACACCTTGTTAAGCCAATTAACCTAAAATGTTCCTCCACTCACCAAATGTCTCAAGCAATGGTGATGTCAAAACTCGTTTTCCAAGATATTTAGATAAATAAAAGTTGTTTATTTCTCTAGGATGGCAGTGCATAAAGGTGTGTCAAAACCCTGTTTCCACCTCCAAACCTTGATTCAACCTTTTCAGTCAAATACCTATTCCAAAGGACATCCCAAATAAGTCATATAAAGTATCCTAGGTTATGCATTGTCATGGTTTTAAAGTCACTATTTCCACAGATATTCAAAGTTAAAGTTAAGAGAACACAAGGGTGAAACTTATCATTGTCCAAAGACATCAAGAGCCTCCAAAGGTACCCTCTTGATCAAGCATTAAGCCTGCAAAGACAGTTTTCCCATGTTCAAGCATTTCTGGAGGAATGATTTATAAATGGTCAACCACAGAGCATATGCAAAGTAAGAGGCTTGAGACTCATAAGGTCATCCACAACAAGTAAAGGATACAAAAGGCCTAAGTTCACAAGGGGGGTCTTGATCTCATAACAAGTTATTGTAAGGTGCCGCCAATCAAAAGGCCCATGCATGAGGTCCTGAATACAGTAGCACATAAGCACCACTGTACACCAATCCAAGAATCAATCAACATAAAGATAGAATGGAAAGCCTCCTTGATGACTACGCACAAATATTAGAAGATAAAGTCAGGGAATAATTTCTAAGGTTTGATAGGACAACATCATTTCAATACAGCAAAAGCCAAAATAACAAAGATCACCAGTGGAGTTACAACTTTTTTTAAGCACAATAGGTGACTTTCCAGTGAGAGATCTATGCAAAAATCACAAAAGAGATGTATCAACACCATGAAGTAAAACCACAGCTCTTTTTCACTGCAACCAAGGGTCATGCTATTCCATAAAAGAGACAAAGGGTTTTTCAAAGGACTTTGAAAGCATCCTTCTAAAGTTGAAAAAGATGAAAAGGGTATCAGCATGAAGGACACAGAATGGAAAAAAGATGGAAAAAACCAAGCACAACCACCAGTTTCCAAGGTTTTGAAGAAAGTGCCAGCTCCAAAGGAGATTATAAGACCAAGAACACTGTCTTTTAAAAACACCACCTACCAAAAGAAGAAAGAAGGTTAGCTAAAGAAAAAGGGCTCAAAATAACCTTAGAAAATTAGGTTTGTATTTTTAATTTTTTCAAAATAGTATAAAGTCAGCCCAAAAACCATCTCCTAGCTCCATTTGGTCATTTGCAAAAAACAGTCGAGGGTTTCCAAACTTTCCAAAAAATCCTAACAGAGGTTCGGACAGAAAAAACTTGTGTTGCACTCTTGTAGAGTTGCGCTATGCTCCTGAAGGCACTGCATGTGCATTTTTCAACTGCGCGTTGTGTGCCTGTAGCACAACACTGTGCTCCTGTTGTCTGCCCGGAGGCACCCGACACCATGTTCAGCAATTGCATGCAGGCTCGTGCAGGAGTGGAACGACAGTGCGTTTGGAGGATTGCACACAGGCTCGTGCAGGAGTGGCATGACAACGTGTAGGAGGCTGCACAGATTTCCATTAAGGGCTTCCCAATGGTTGCACGAAGTTTCGTTTAGAGCTGCATGACTACCATTCAAAGGTGACCCAACACCATTCGCTGCTTGCCTGTAAAGGGGTATATCATGCAGCATCTGCCTGAGCTGCACAAATCTTCGTTCAGAGGTGCACAAAGGCCCATGCAGAAGTTTCCCACCATGCAGAAAGCTTCACGAAGTCTCATGCAGGAGTTTTCCCGGCGTTCAAAAGGGTGCACGAAGTCTCGTGCATGAGTTTTCCCGACATTCAGAAGCTATACGCAGTCTCATGCAGAGGCTTCCCGCATTCGGGAGCTGCATAGATTTGCGTTCAGGAGGCGCCCAACCTACCCACAAGATATTTTGAACCAATTTCTTCAGTTGTGAAGATAATTTGAGAGGTATTTAAGTTTTTCCCTCTGATTCCTATTTTTCTAAGGGCATCATTATAAAGAAGGTTGGAGTTTGAGCTTAGAAAGGGAAGTAGAACCCTAAAAAGAATATTTGTTCTCCACATTACTGAACCATTGACATCACTGGAACCTCACCATCTCCTTTACCCCTTTCCACATCATTTCACAAGCAGTGTAAATTCTTTGTAAAGATCTTGGGGAAGGGATAAAAAATAAAATGTCTGAAGAAGGGAATGTTGACAGTGGTGAGAAAAACCGAAGGCCTAAAGGGTAACAGAGTAGGAGTGGGAAGCCAAATAGGTTTGAACCTATAAGCACTGAAGAGATGGTAGCCTCTCCTACAATATTTTCCTATTTTCAAGAATTAGGATGCTATGGATTTTGTGAGAAAGTGCAAAAGATCCAGAGTCACCCTCAATTGACCAAGCTCTTTGCCCTAAAAATTCATAACCACCAAGTATACCTAGCTGGGGTGAAGTTTGAGCTAAACACCAATGCCATCTCTAGGGCCACTGGAATATCTTGCATAGGAGAAAGGTGGTTTAGAAAAATGCATCTTGACCTAAGCCACTATCACCCATTCTTGAAACCAAGTTATCAAGATGATTACAAAACCATGTTCCCCTTCTCTCATCTATTGGACAGATATGCTCTCCTAATGAATATCATTATGAAATACTTCACTTGTGAGGGTAGGTTCTCTAGAGTCTATTCCTACCACATAATACTCCTCATGCACTTCACCAAAACCAAGCTGATACATGTGCCCTACTACCTTTGTAAAAGTATTGAGAAAATGTCTTCAATCATGCAAAAGAGGCCTCCATCCCAACAAATGTCAAGCCTTTTTCATCATTCCCTCATCAAAGTGATTGTCTCACACCAACTAGAACAACAAGGCATCCCATGGGAGGTTTTCATCGCCCATGATGATTTCAAAACTCCACAGTCCATCCCTCTGCAAAGTCTGCCATCATCATCTCAAATTCCTCCTCACACACCTCCATCACCACCCACTAACCTTGGTTCATCTTCTTCACATGAATCATTTCCTCAAATAGACCTTCCTCATTCACCTTCCCCTAAGAAAGCAGTCAAGGAGAGGAAGATGGCCAAGAAGAAAGCAGCGAGGGAGAGGATGATGAAAATGAAGAAAGCAGTCAAGGCAAAGAGGAATAAGAAATTGATATAGGTAGTGACAAAGAATAAATTATTAATTAAGAATAAAATGAAGAAAGAAGTCAACCCAATGATGAGAAAAAATACCAAAATAGTGGGTCTAATGATGAAGGAGATGACTCCAAGGACACAGGGACAAAGGCAACTTATTAAGAGGAAAACAATGACCTACAAAAAGAGGAAAAAAGTGAGCCTAATGACAGTCAAGAAGAAGAGGTAAACAATGAAGAAGGTGACACTGAAAATGCAAAGGACAGTGGAGGGGAGGCATATGAAAGCAGCAAGAAGGAAAATGAAGACAGTGACCAATATGGAAAAGGCAGGCAAGAATAAGAGTTTGAAAGTGATTTCAGTGAGTAAAACAATGAAGATCATGATCCAAATAATGTAGATGATAAACATGATAGTGAAGAAGAAACTAGCCTAGGGAACTGACCTAGTGAAGAATAAAGTGACCATCACAATAAGGGAAAGGCTGATGAGAATGCCCAATACAGTGACCCTACCAAGAGTGCAAACAATGATACAAAGGATGATTTAGAGAGTGAATACAGTGGGTCAAAAGATGAAGAAGAGGAAATCCATAAAGATGAAGATATACCTAGCAATGATAAAGACACCTCTAGCATTACAAAAATAGAGGATGACAGTCCTAGAATTCTTAACAGTGATGATGGCATGAGAGATAATGAGAATGCTTATCAAAAGGGCAGTCAAGAGCAAGGTGAGAGAAATGCACACACAGAGATCATCCATAAGGAAAAAAGCAGTCCTAAGGTCACTAATAATCAAGGTTTGCAAGTGGAACTTGTTATACCTTTCCCCATTACCTATCAAAGAGGAGAGAGGCATGTGTTTTCTGCCTCCAAAGGGCAAAGGGCCATGCCATCCTCCTCAGCTCAAATGCTTGACAAAGGTAAACAACAGGTGAAACAAGAAGAAGACAATCATGAAGAGGAAAGATAATTTGAGCTCATTCACATAGACAGTGATGAGGAAAATGAGGCAAGAATTGCAAACTCTCTCCTACAAGACAGGAATGCACAAATCAAGGATTTGGAAAATGAATTAGAGAGAGCTAAGGATGTCATTCATTTCTTGCAGATGTAGAATAAACAGATGAGTGGCCAATAGGCCATCTATTTTGCAAGGGCGCTCAAATATCGGAAAGAGGCTCAAAGAGCACAGGTAAATTTGGAGGAGTACATGGGTGCCTATGAAGAAAGTGAGAATGAGGAGGTTCAATCTAGAAAAAGGCCTAGAACTATGGATCTAAGAAAGGCTTTGGCACGAGAGAGGGAGAAAGAATCAGCCCAAGCACAAAAATTTCCCCTCACTGAACTCCTTGCCATGGAAATTGAGAATAACAAGGAATCATGGCTTGAAAGGTCCAACATACATCTTGAGACCAAACTGGAGAAGGCCAACAAAGATTTGAACTTGCAAAGAAGAATGACTGAGCACTATAAACGAAGAAACCACTTTGCAAGGAAAAAACTCAAAACTGCCCAAAATGATGTCCTGACACCAAAATATGTAAAATACCAAGCTAGGCTTAGTATTTTGGCCCAAGCTTCTCTACAGGTCTCCAAGGACCCATGAGGCTCCTACCTACCAAATTTGAGAGAAATTGAAAAAGATTTTGTTTTTTGCAAATTTTGAGGCTAGGAGCGTAGCGCACCTTGTGTTGCAATTTTTCCCGGGGAATCCTCAGGAGGAAAGGTTTATATTTGTGGATTCCCCATCATTAGAGTAGTATTCTCACCAATTTTCAGCTCAATTGGAGTTTCTTTGATCTCCCAAAAGGGTAAAAAACACTCGTTTTTCCACCATTCTGCCCACTTTTCAGAGCATGCGCTGCACTCCTGGAAGTCTTGGAATTTTCACTTTTTGGAAACTTTAAAGAGGTAATATTGAAGAACTAAAGGTATATCTGGAAATTATACTTCAAGGGCTTTCCAATGAGCCATCTCGGAGCCTTTTCCGACATCGGGAAGGCCTCCAAAACACTGCTACAAAAGGCATATTTCTGCGTTGTGCTCGTGGCATAATTTCAATGTTTGACGCAGTGTGCTACGTTCCTATAGATGGCTAGGCAGAATGTGCATTTGAAAAGTTTTCACATGATTTTCAGGGCCTAAAAGTCAATATAATTTCTATTTTTGGCTGGAAAAGATATTTGTTAGATGCTCTAGTTGGCTCTCCTCTTCCTTGATTGTTATATAAGGCATGAGGATTCATTGTAAACAGTTGGGAACTTGATGTGTTTAAGAGAAATACATGGATTTTGGAAGTTAAAGAAAAATTTAGTGTTGTGGAGCTTGTGGATGGATTGCCTTGATTGATGGTGATGAAGGCTTGCTTGCAGGATCCCTAAGTTTAGTTAATGGTGATGTATCTCTCATATGTTCATTTTTTTTCTTGTTTTCCATATTTCCATATTTCTATTTTACAATAGCTCAGAAAAGTATAGATGAGAAATATTGCTTGATGCACCTCAGTCCTCCTGTTAGCTATTGTTTTCATGTTTTCTTATGCTCGATTAGCTTAAAAATTCTTCATTGCTCCTTAGGCCCATCTAAGCTTGTCTATTTAATTATTGGATCAATACGCTAGTTTATAAACATGATTCATGGTAAGCCCTACTTGTTTACTGCTATCTAAACTTTGTCTTGAAATCTCTCTTTGATGTATTGATTGTTAGGTTAAGTCAAAGAGGTCTTGTTTCGATCTTGCCCTTTGAATATGCTTATCAGTTTGCCTCGAAGTTCTTTATAGTTTAATGAATTATGTTTAGGTGTTCCCTCTTCATTTATTGATGCTATTTGTTTCTTATATGTTTTCAAATATTGAAAGTTGAATCATTGAAGTTAGATAAGTTGTCTTGCTTCCGTGTTCTACTGGATTGTTTATCTTCAATGTTTATTTGTTTAAAAGTATTTTCACTGTAGGTTTTAACCCTGTACATAAATTATCTACGAACGAATATTTAAAACATAAAATAAACAATAGCGAGAGCATAAAACATAAAACATATAAACACAGAGATTTCCTCTGGATCCCAAATCGGGACGACTGGCTTGATTTTTCATTATATTCCTTTTAGTGTTACAACACATATATATACATGCCGAAGCATACATAAACCCCAATCCATTAACCTTGGATTAGAACATAACTGTAGTTCCCTTGAATGGATCTACAAAATACCAGGGGCCGAAAACCATCATGCCCCAAAACCATGTGCAAACCCATGCACAAAACCATGGGTGGGTCCGCCCACCAGAAGATAAGGATCAAATTTTTTTTCCTGGGGTGCTGCCCGGGACCCCGACAGGGGGGGCTACCGCCTCCCCTGTGATCCCCCCATACGTTGTGCCTGATGCAACGTATATGAGGGACTATCGCCCCCCCTGTTACCCCCCTGCATGTGACTAGTCATGGAAAGAATATAACACAAACCCAACATTCTCCCACTAGTTGTTTTCTTTCTGCAGGTGGCCACAGGAGAGCTGAGTCATTAGCCCAGCTTTACAACACCCATTGTTTCTCTACACCAAGAGAACTTCTGAGTGCTCACAAACTTTTTCAATGCATCTGCAACATCATTCAAAGTGTCCACCTTTAACAACAACACCCTTTTAGCCTCAACCATATATCTCACAAAGTGATATTGAACATCAATGTGCTTTGTCTTTGAATGATAAGCAGGGTTCTTATCCAAGAAAATTGCACTTTGGATATCACAGTATATCCTTATAGCTTGCTGCACTAACCCCATACTTGAACACAATCTCTGCAACCAAACTGCTTCCTTGCTTGCATGAGTGGCTGCCATGTATTCTGCCTCTGTAGTTGAAAGAGCCACTACAGACTGTCTTTTACTCATCCAACTGATTGCACCTCCAAATACGCTAAACACATACCCACTTGTAGATCTTCTTTGGTCCAGATCTCCAACCCAGTCTGCATCAACAAAACCACGAATGTCCAACACTCTTTCCAATCCTGGTCTTCCCTGGTAGCATAAGCCATAATCACTAGTGCCATGCAAATATCTGAAAAACCGCTTCACTGTTGTCCAATGCTCCTTCCCTGGGTTTTACATAAACCTGCTCAATACTCCCACTGCATGTGCAATGTCTAGTCTAGTATAGACCATTGCATACATCAGACTACCCACTGCACTTGCATATGGAACATGGGACATATCCTCCTCTTCTTCTTGTGTCTTGGGACACTGTTCAACAGACAGTGTTGTACCTACAGGAATCAGAACATTCACCGGTTTACTATCCTACATATTGAACCTCTGCAATATAGTCTCTACATTCTTCCTCTGGTTTAACCAGAGCTTCCTCTTTTTCTGATCTCTCTTAATTTCCATGCCCAAAATATAGTTTGCAGCACCAAGATCCTTCATGTCGAATTTGGAGAATAGTTGGGTCTTCAAATCTTGGATAATATATTTGTCTCTTTTAATAAAAAATATATCATCCACATACAAGACCAAATAAATAACACGGTCACTAATTAATTTAAAATAAACATAGTGATCCTCCTTGCTTCTGGTGAAGTTGTAATATACCAAATTTGGAACAACTCAGCAATCATGAACTAAAAACGCATTCCCAACAAAATATGCTATAAAATAGTGAAATTAACTCTTGTATCTTGCATATAAGTCAATATACAACCTAAATCCAAGAATAGAGCTGAAACAAATCAAACTAGGTGGGTTAAACTGACCTCCCACACTAGCGTAGTTGAAAATGACCAAAAACCCCAGACACTGCTACTCAGAAATTATGCAGAAAAGGAACAGCGCAATTTTTAAGTGGGTTTCACTAAAAAATTAAGAAGAAAAATATATATACTCATATATTAGACAATCATGCTCATAAACTGAGATCTAGTCTCCTTATACAAAATACAAGAACCCGGCAAGGGTTTCTTGTCAAACACTCTCCATACAAATGTGATCTTCAGAAAATTATTGAATAATCACTGCAACGCTGAAGCATAAGAGTGTATAAGGCTGAAATATGTCTGATCTGATGTATATCCCTCAAGGGCTTCCTCCCATGAAAGTTTTAACCCCTCAATCACAAGGAAACCACTGCAACGGAGCCACTTGACCAACTACTGAAGCTGCCTCCAAAATAACGGATTCCCTAGGTGGGAAAGTGTTGGGAATGTTAGGGAAATGTGTGGTCTGCTACCACAGATATGAAATGAGCACTATACCTCTTCAAATAGGTCCCTCAAGTGAAGGAAACCTTCCTCCAATGAGAAACTAACTGAGAGACCGGGATTCCAATCCTTTCCATTGTTGCACCCAGCAACACTGCTCAATCACCTGCAGAAACTGCGCTGATGAAGTAGGCTGAAGCTTGGCCTGAAAACCTGATGTGGAATGATGAATACAAACTCTCCCAAGAGGCTCCTCAAGGAAAGAGGTGGGATTTCCACTTGGTAACACCCAGTGCTAAACAACACTGCAACCCTGCTAAGCAGCAAAGGAAGCAAAAAGTCTGAGCAGACAAAATAACAATCTAAAACATGAAGAAAAATGCTGCCATCCTCTTCCTTAAATAAGTTATGAATTTTTTTTCCCTTGGCCCCACTCAATTAGGTCATCTCCATCAAAATATTCCCCTCCCTCCAAAACTGCATTATTCCTTATTTGATTCCTCCTCCTCCATAACTGCACTGTTGACTTAGTCAAAGTGGACTGAACCAACTTGATATTATCCCTGTTCACACATGGAGGTGTTTTATTAGGCTGTAGATAGTGTCCCCTTTCACACTTGGAGTGTTTTTATTCCTCCTTAGGAGACTTAAGGGCTTTCCCACCCATTTATTCACCAGCTAAAGGTACTGCTAACTCTAATGTTCCATTTAGCTTTGAGGCTAAAATTTGGGAACATTACAGTCCTCCCCTCGAAAATATTTGCTTGTCCTCAAGAAAATGCATAGGGAGAGAAAAATTTATCCCCTCCTCCTCATGTGGCCTCCCATCAATGGCCTCCATCACTACATCAAGATAATCTGCAATAAAATTGTTATCCAATGTTTCCTCCCAAGTGTGCAAAACCAAATGGCCCACATCAATCAAAGGTGGAAAGTGTGAATGGAAACCTTTCTGTTGTCTCATGGCCTCCAAAAAGTAGGATTGATGACAAACATGGTGAATGAGTGACTCCCTCACCCATGCTATCATCCAAATGAAATGAGCCATCCTAGGTAGCTCATCAAGAGAATCATAAACCCCAGTGTTATACAATGTGTTGGGGCTGCATGGAGAGATTGGATTCTGCCATCCAATTGGTTCCTCTATCCATTTATGGTAAAAATGGGGCTACCTCTGTCCTTGGGCTGAAATAACATGGCCTCCAAGAATGGCCCAAGCTCCCCCATCAAATAATTCAGCCATGAGGTGCCTCCTCAATTTCTTCAAGTGGTTCCTCCCACAAGAAGGGAAAAATGTGATGTGGCAATCATGGTTTGCCCATGGTTTCTCCTGAAATTTTCAACATGTGAAATGGGGAGAATCATGCTCCCAGTGGGCATCTCCAATACATCCAACACTCTCCAAGCAATGCTCCCTATGAATATAGAAATATCAGCAGTAAATGGAAGCATAATGCAATAAAAACAAGTTGTCATATGACAACCGGAGAGTGGTCCATAGTTCCAGAAATGGAACTAGCATAGTGCACCCTTGGCCTGCATCAAAAAATTGATTAACAAGTGCTTACCCAGCCACTTGTTTGCTTTCGTAGTCATCTCATAAGATGAAAACATAAAGATACAATGTGGTGTCAATGGTGCACACCAAGAGTCATGTGGCTTCCCCCACAAACCACCAAAAAGATAGCCAAAATCAATGCTACAAGTATTTGCAAGTACATCATCATACAATATGAAAGAAGAGATAATTCTCCTTGATACATCGTGATGCTCAAACAAGGAAAATAAGTACAATACAAAATGTGAAATTATACCTCCTTCATCATGTACTTGAGATCTTGAGCTGAAATGGCTCAACTGGAGTCTTCCCCTCACCTCCAATGGGTAGGAAAGTGGCTATGACATCCTCTCTATCACCATCTGGGCTATGCATCTCTCCATTTGCTGAAATATGTCATGTTGAATTCCCTCCCAAAGAACTCCTCTGCCAAGGAAAGATATGCATCAAAATGCATGGGAAATAAATCCTCATGTGCTACATGTAGAAATTTCTCCTTGAGACTAGAAGCTCTAGTCAAGAAGACTCTGCCATGTGAATAGATGACCATATCATATACCATATACTCATCATCTCTATCTGGGTCATCGAGAATCATGCATGCACCAAGATCCTTGGAGTACTCTACTAAGAGCTGAGATCTCCAATAAGGATCAATCCTCCTAAGGGATAGCGCTAGTGATCTGGCATGTGAAGCTCCCCTCATGCTGCTGCCTGCTACTTTGACATCCCCCATGCCAAAGTTCTCCTCAAAACCCTTCACCTCTCCAAAATCCAGGAGCGGTGAATCCAAAGACAAGATATCTCTTATCAATGCTAGATCTGGTGGCCTCCCAAGTGGAATGCCTCCATGTAGTGAGACATCAATATCAAGAGTGGATTATACATATGGTTGGGCAACCTTTACCTTGCCTTCACAGTGCAATATAGTCTGCCTCATCCTTGCACTAGTTCTCTGAAATAGAGAAGGGTATGTGCCTCTCATCACATGATGCTGCTCTTCCTTCCTACCCCCTCCTTCCAGCTGCAATGCTTCACAATCATGCTACTCACTGATTGTGCTCAAACCTCCATGTATGAGATCCCGGGGAACTTCTTATAGAGATACAAGAATCCCTCCCGTTGGAGCATGTGCTCCCCCTCCCTCTGCATGAGGTACTGGATGTGATCTAGATGTGACAGTGTTGTTGCCCTCAAATCCATCAATGTGTGTGGGAAACATCTCAACAATTGGATCGTCCTATGAAAAAGAGATCCCCATGCCCTCTTGTCTAGGAATATGAACTAGAGGTCTTGCCTCCGGCAATGTGTAATGAAAGATGTCAGCTTCTCCCATGGTTTTCTGAAGTGGAGTTTCCTCCATCACATGCAAGGGTTTTGTTCTCTCAAATTCTCCTTGCTCATGTGTCTTAGGAAGTTTTTCACCAAACCTTCCGACCAATGTTTCTATGAATCTTGCATAAGATGAAGTGTTTTCATTCTTTAAAGAACAAGATAAAAAAATCCAACATGCATGGGCCTTACCTCTGAAATGCAGCGTTGCAACTCTGATGGCTTCATCTTCAGAAATATGGTGCTGCTGAAAATAGGAGTCTAGCTCATTCACCCAAGCTCCAGCTAAACATGTAGGTGATCCGAAAAAATTAGATAGAAGAAATATACCTGCATCCTACTGCTTGCCCTTCTCTACTTGGATCTTTAAAAACTCTTGGAAATCAGTATGATTTCTAAACCTCTCAGTTTGAGATTCATACTCCCTCAACAAATCACTAAGAGTCATCCTCTTAGGCATTCCTCCTCCTTTCATCCATATTAAGATAGACCTGGGAACTTGACTGCGCTGTGCATCATGGTGTGTAGCTGAATGATCACACTCACCATGTGAAAATCTAGATTCAGCTCTAGATCCAAACTCCTTTGGAGATCCCATCTCCAATCTCATTTTCTTCAGCTCTCCTTGAAAGCTCTGCATAGATTTTGGAAGAAGCTTTGTAAGCTTGTCTTCCTTTCCCCCTTAAAATACTGAAGCCTTCTCTTTTCTGTACATCTCTCCTGAAAGTGTAATGGCCTAAGATCCATAGGCTGAGCCAATATTGAAGCTTTGATACCATTGTAATATTCCAAATTTGGAACAGCTTAGAAAGCATGCACTAAAAATGCATTCCCATCAACATATGCTATAAAATAGTGAAATTAACCCTTGGATCCTATAGATCAGTAAATAAAAAACCTAAATCCAATAATAGAGCTAGAAAAAATCAAACTGGGTGGGTTAAACATACCTCCCACACTAGTGTAGCTGAAAATGACCAAAAACCCCAGACACTGGTACTCAGAAATTATGCAGAAAAGGAACATCACAGTTTTTAAGAGGGTTTCACTTATAAATTAAGAATAAAAATAGATATAATCATATATTATACAATCGTGCTCATAAACTGAGATATAGTCTCCTTATACAAAATACAAGAGAACCCGACAAGGGTTTCGTGTCAAACACTCTCCATACAAATGTGATCAACACTGAAGCATAAGAGTGTAGAAGACTAAAAGATGTCTGATCTGATTTATATCCCTCAAGGGCTTCCTCCCATGAAAGGTTGAACCCCTCAATCACAAGGAAACCACTGCAATAGAGCCACTTGACCAACTACTAAAGCTACCTCCAAAATAATGGATTCCCTAGCTGGGACAGCATTGGGAATGTTGGGGAAATGTGTGGTCTGCTACCATAGATCTGAAATGAGCACTAGACCTCTAAAAATAGGTCCCTCAAGAAACTAACTGAGAGACCGAGATTCCAATCCCTTCCACTGTTGCACCCAACAACACTGCACAATCACTTGCATAAACTGCGTTGATGAAGTAGGCTGAAGCTTGGCCTAAAAACATGATGTGGAATGATGAATAAAAAGTCTCCCAAGAGGCTCCTCAAGGACAGAGGTGGGATTCCTGCTCGGGAACACCTGGTGCTAAACAACACTGCAACCATGCTAAGCAGCAAAGGAAGAAAAAAGTTTGAGTAGACAAAATAACAATCTAAAACATGAAGAACAATGCTGCCATCCTCTTCCTTAAATAAGTTATGAGTTTTCTTGCCCTTGGCCCCACTCAATTAGGTAATCTCCATCAAAATATTCCCCTCCATCCAAAACTGCATTGTTCCTTATTTTATTCCTCCTCCTCCACAACTGCATTGTTGACTTAGTCAAAGTGGACTAAACCGACTTGATATTATCCCTGTTCACACATGGAGGTGTTTTATTAGGCTGTAGAGAGTGTCCCCTTTCACACTGGAGTGTTTTTATTCCTCCTTAGGAGACTTAAGGGCTTTCCCACCCATTTATTCACCGGTTAAAGGTACTTATAACTCTAATGTTCCATTTAGATATGAGGCTAAAATTTGGGAACATTACAGAAGCCAAGTCCCCATATATAGGTATAAAATTTCTGATACCACATCCTTGGTGACTGTTTTAACCCATACATAGACTTATTTAACCTGCAGACCAGCTCTTTCTTCCCCTTCACCATAAATCCTTCAGGTTGTTTCATGTAGATCTCCTCTTCCAGATCCCTGTGAAGAAATGATGTCTTCACATCCATCTGTTCTACCTCAAAATCAAATGCAACAACAATAGATAAAAGTAATCTAATAGAATTAACTTTAGTAATAGGAGAAAAATATCACCAAAATCAATTCCCAACACCCGGGAATAACCTTTTTCTACGAACCAAGATTTGTTTTTCTCCACCTTGCCCTGTACATTCATCTTCTTCTTAAACACCCATTTTCTCCCGATGGGCTTCCTTCCAGCTGGAAACTCCACCAGATCCCATGCCTCATTTTTATGCAAGGATGCTATTTCATCAGCCATGGCCTCCTTCCAGAGATTTCCATCCTCTGAATCTACTACCTTCCTGGCAGTTCTGGGATCATCATTAGTTATAGTTAAAGAAAAATTTGAACATAAAGAAGATGGACTATACCTTTCTAGTTGTCTTCTTTCCCGAACTGATCTTCTCACAGCTGGAGTTTGTGGCTCTTCCTCTTCTGAGTCTTCTTCTATTGTAGAGTCTGATTCATCCTCCTTTAGCTCAAACTCTATCTTCTCAGGTTCCTTTGGTAGGAATTCATGTTTAACAATAACTTTCACCTCTCTAAACACCACATCTCAGTTGTACACAACCTTCCTTGTTTCCGGGTTCCAAAGCTTGTAACCCTTTAAACCATCCTTTTACCCAATAAAGATGCACCTTTCAGATTTATTATCCAACTTTATCCTTTTCTCCTTTGTAACATGTACATATGCATCACATCGAAATACCCTCAGATGTGAAAGAGAGGGTTTCTTACCAGTCCATACCTCATGTGGAGTCTTATCCTCCAACGCTGAGGAAGGTAATATGTTAACCAAGTAACATGCAGTCTCCACTGCCTCTGCCCATAATTCTTGTCCTAACCCGGTACCACTGAGCATGATTCTTTCCTTTTCCATCAGCGTTCTATTCATTCTTTCTGCAACTCCATTTTGCTGAGGTGTGTATGGAGTAGTATTTTGTCGTGCTATACCACACTTCTTATAGAACTGTTCAAATTCCTTCTTGCAGAAATCCCCACTGTTATCTATTCTTAACACCTTTATCTTCTTCTCTGTCTAGTTTTCCACCAGAGCCTTAAATTCTTTAAATCTGTCAAAGACTTCAAATTTCTTCCTCAAGAAATATATCCATGTCTTCCTTGAGAAGTCATATATGAATGAAACATAGTACACAGAATTACCTAGTGATGGAACCAACACAGGTCCAAACACATCACTATGCACAAGCTCTAATATCTTGTTTGCCCTCTTAGCACCAGAAGGAAAAATCACCCGATTCTACTTCCCATATACACAATTTTCATAGAAATCGAAATACAGAGAGCTATTAGACATACCTTCTACCATACCATGTCCATGCAGTATTCGAAGGCCCTTTTCTCCAATATGTCCAAGCCTTTGATGCCATAGCATGGTCTCTTCTCCAGAGACCGCTAGGCTTTCCGCTCCACTTTCGAGAACCATAGAACTGTTGCACCCATCAATAATAGTGTTGCCCTGAAGCTTGTATAGAGTTCCAATCCAAACTCCCTACATTAATACCAGTGCTCCCTGAACCATCTTACAAACATCTTTCTCGAACACTATTTTTACACCTGCATCATCCATCTTGCTTACAAAAATCAGATTTCTGGCCAATGCAGGAATGTGCAGAACACCAAGAAGTGTTCTAATCATTCCACCTTGCAGCTTCAGCTTGCCTTTTCCACATTCGACGATTCTGGCCTTCCTATCATCACCTAAGAAGTCATATTTCTCATACTCGCAGAACCACTCCCTATGAGGAGTGAAGTGAAAGGATCCACCCGAGTCAATCAACCATGACTCATGATCTACATGTGTATTTGAAGAAGAAGCCAAATACACATCCCCACCTTCATTCGAGGTGGTTTTTGCCTCTGCAAAAGGAGCATCATCAGATCCCTTTCCTTTCTCAGGAGCTTTAGATATGCAGTCCTTTTTGTAGTGCCCTTCCTTTCCGCATTTCCAGCACACCTTTACAAACTTTCCATGAGATTTAGATCTCCCACTCGAAACCTTATTCTTGTTTCTATTTTGGGACCTTCCTCGTACAGATAAGGAATTTCCATTCTGGCCCTCCATATTTCTCCGTCTCATTTCCTCCGACAGCAAGGTTGAGACAATCTCATCAAAATTCAAGGTAGTTGTATTGCTACCTATTGCAATAACCAGACTCCACGAGTTTGGTAGAGAACACAACAAACTTATGCACTTATCTTCATCTGAGATTTTAATATCAACAGATGACAACTGACTTACCATAGTATTGAAGGCGTTCAAATGCTCTGTCACCGAGTCTCCATCCTTCATCCTCAGGTTATATAGATTTTTCCGCAGGAACAATTTATTCACCAGAGACTTAGATTGGTACAAAATGCCAAGTTTGTCCCACAAGGTCTTCGCCATAGCTTCCCTAGATACATTAAAAAATACTTAATCTGAGACACACAACCGTATTGTGCTCTTTTCCTTTTGATTCAGTTTCTTCCAGTCTTCATCTGACATTGTTGTTGGTTTAGTACCTGGATCTATCGCGATCCACTGGTCCTTATCCACCAACAGATCCTCCATCTTGAGCTTCCACAACTCAATACTCTTACCATTAAATTTCTCGATCTCTATCTTTCCACCACTCGCCATCTTCTTTCACCGCAAGAATCGATCCAGCAGATCTCCCACTGAACAGGGTCTACCTTAGGCCAGAGAAAAAAACCCCTCAGTAGAAAAGGCGTCCCCTTGAAGCCAAAAATGCTCTGATACCAAATGTAGGTTTTAACCCTGTACAGAAATTATCTACGAACGATTCTTTAAAACAGAATATAAACAATAGCGAGAGCATAAAATATAAAACAAATAAACACAGAGATTTTCCCCTGGATCCCAAATCGGGACAACCAGCTTGATTTTTCATTATATTCCTTTTAGTGTTACAACACATACATAAACCCCAATCCATTAAAACTGGATTAGAACATAATTGTAGTTCCCTTGAACGGATCTACAAAATACTAGGGGTTGAAAACCATCATGCCCCAAAACCATGTGCAAATCCATGCACAAAACCATGGTCAGGTCCGCCCACTAGAAAATAAGGACCAAAATATTTTTCCCAGGGTGCTGCCCCAGACCTCGACAGGGGGGGCTACCACCCCCCCTGTGACCCCCCCCATACATTGTGCCCGACACAATGTATAGGGGGGGCTATCACCCCCCCTCTTGCTCTCCCGCGCGTGACTAGTCATGGAAATCATATAACACAAACCCAACAGTCACTGAGTAAGTGGTGTAGCCTATCTCATGATTAGTATCTTTTACTTATCAATATTAAAGACCTCCCTGTTCATATGTATTTAACAAAGGATTCTTAACTGCCCTTTGCCCTACCTTGGTTCCCAAACTTATTGTCCATTTCACCTTACACATAAACTTAAAAGATCCATTAACTACACTAGATTTTCCCTGTGATGTACCCCGATTCACTACGAACATATCAATAACCTCATAGACTCCATTTCCCAATTGATTTGATAACCTCTCACTCCACCTATCCTACTTGATCATCTTACCCCAACCCAAAACAAACAAATAGACCGACACTTAACAAATAGCCTAAAATAAATCACACAAAGCAAACAAGCTCAAATCCTTCGCACATGAGAGAGAGCCCTCTTTAATTCTAGGAAGGCTAGGTCCTAGGACTCCAAAGACTAGTTTGATGTTACCCTGTCATTTAGTTTACCAATCTGCCAAATCACGGGACACTAACATATTGGTGATCATGGTGGGACCTTCTGAGTTCATAACAATCTAAATACCCCTTAGGAATCCAAAATCCCTTCATCAAACATTATTCTATGATTTATAGCTACCTCATCACTATCACTGACATAATGGTGATTATGATGCAACCTCTGATGTCAGTGACAAACTAAGTATCCCTTAGGACTTCAGAAACCTTCGTCAAATCATAGAGACCTTAACTAATAGCCCAAGAGTAGAATCTGTATTTTTCACCATCCTAGCAAAATGATAACTCAGTTATAAGACACCCTTACATACCTTAAGGGCTGCATATAAAAACTCAGAAAAACCCAAAACATTTCTAGATTTCCTTTTTGTCAGTATTGGTGGTGGACCATAGACAGTTATCTTCAAAACAACCAAAAATATCCACCTGGTGACTCCAATAGCCTCCAGTAGGCCTTATAACTTTACTAGTGTCCCTATACCCCTATAGGATTGTGCCGAATCAACCCTAGGAAGTATAGAATCCTAGTCTCACACTGTGTGAGTTTAGCAAAGATAAAAGAGGCTGTTGGAACACCTAATCCTACATGGGTAGGTGTGTAATGCGAACAGTCACAATGGAGTCCAAGTGACCTTGGAATGTGAAACCAAGAGTCACACCATTGTACTATAAATTTACATCTTTGTATAATGGAAAATAAGAAAGCCTCACGCTTATCTTTCATTGTGTGTTTGAGTCTCTTGTGTGTGTGCTCATCTTCCTCATACACCATGTGTGTGTTTCAACATGGTGTTTAACATGGTATCGGAGCGGGCGATTGTTGGCCCTGCCCCAAATTGAGTGAGCCATTTGTGTCTATGGCCTATTCATATCTGCAAAATTCTTGACATTTTTGCAGCATTTAGAGACTTTTTGCAGCAGTGTTTTGAAAAGTGGCAGCATTCAGAAATTGACTTTGAAGAAGAGCAGCAGTGGTGTTGAAGAAGCACATATGAAGAATTGACATCTGAAGACAAGTTTTCCATCAGTTTCAGCTTCCTTAAAGGCTTCTTGCACGTGTTTTCAGCTACACATTTACAAATATTTTGCAGAGATATGTATTGAGTTGACATTGTATTTTGAGTGAATATTTGTCTCTTCATTCATAGTTGGAATCAGTATTTGAGTTGTTGATGTAAGTCATTGTTGATTGCCCTCCATCATTTGAGGAGCACATTTTGTACTTGATATTTCCATAGTTAGAAATTCTTTGGAGTCATTTGTATTTCTTGTTGAATCACATTGTAAATAGGTGCATTTTCGGTTGTAGCCGACACCCTTTCATTTATTTTTGAGCCTAAGTTGTTGAAATGGACAAAATCAATGAGGCATTAGTGTTGTTGAATGACCTCATTCATTCAAATGTTGATGACATGATAAAAATGAGCAAGGATGCTCTTTGTAAAATTCACAGTTGTTTGCAAGATGCACATGAAAAGATTGAGTTTTTGCAGTTGGAATCTCAGCTCCAACAAGAAGAACTTCAGCAAAAGAGTCACCATTCTGAACCTATTTCTATTCAGAACATTGTGAAGGACTCTCATCAGAAGAAAGAAGACAAAGTTCTAGATGATTCACATTCAGAAGATGTACATGCAGATGCAGCAGCTCAGCCTGCACTTCCTAAGCCTATCATCAGACCTTGGGAAGAGCTTGTTCACAACAAGCACAGAACTGGTCTTGGATATGACAAGGATGTGTCCTTTCATATTCCATACTACACAAAGCCCATCATATTTCAGAGTGCCGGATTTTTGTATGACAGTTCACCTGCAGCTATTTTAGATCCTGTTCCGCTTCCACAACAGATCTTAAAATGCCAACACTGTGATCGAGTTGGCCATATGAAAGATCATTGTTTTGATCTTCATCCATGCAAGCACTGTGGTCGACACACCCATTCTTCAGACAGATGCTTCAGACACAAGCCTCCTGCAAGAAACAAGATTCATCTAGGATGGATCTCTTCTTGGCAATGGACATCATCAGCCAAGAAGATGTTTACGACACATGTTAGAACTTGTTCACGGATATTGAGCAAACTTGCAGTTGAGTTTTCGCCATCATCTCACCTTGTCCCTGACAGGGGGAAAAATGGTGGTCATGTACAAGCTTCGACGACAGATCAAGCGAGCCTGAGCCACAATCTCTCATTCCATGTTCAGAGTTGTAGCCAGCAGTTCAAGCGAGCCTGAGCCACAATTCGTCATTCCGGATTCAGAGATTTAGCCAGAGATATGGATGCCCATGAGCATACCTTCGGTTGGTGGATAACCTAAAACCATCATTTTCGGTTGGTGGATAACCTAAAACCATCATCTTTGGTTGGTGGATAACCTAAAACCATCATTTTCAGTTGGTGGATAACCTAAAACCATCATCTTTGGTTGGTGGACAACCTAAAACCACCACAAGTAGTAGACCTCCCTTCTTTTAGGTCGAAGGTCTCCCTTTTTTATGAGGGACAATTCCTCTAGCAGAAGCTTTCAGCTTCTTGCCAGTTTTGGAAGAGTTCCGGGAACTGCAACAAGTTTTGCGTTCCAGTGTTTGTGGTCATCCTAAAACCACCTCTTTTTTCCAACATTTCAAAGAGTTGATTCAGCCCAAGTGCTGCCATGTATACTTTGTAGATTTGTATTACAACTCTTTTCTTGGACTCACACATACCCCTTCGGATTAAGGGGGGATGTTGGAACACCTAATCCTACATGGGTAGGTGTGGAATGCGAAAAGTCACAATGGAGTTCAAGTGACCTTGGAATGTGAAACCAAGAGTCACACCATTGTACTATAAATGTACATCTTTGTATAATGGAAAATAAGAAAGCCTCACGCTTATCTTTCATTGTGTGTTTGAGTCTCTTGTGTGTGTGCTCATCTTCCTCATACACCATGTGTGTGTTTCAACATGGTGTTTAACAGAGGCAAACTTTTCGAAAAAGTTTAAAAATTTTCAGCCTCTCAAAATTTTTAGTTTGAAATCTGGCTTCACGAAGAATCAATACCAGATCTCATCCAGATCCGAACCTCCTACTATAGTTTATGACCCTGAAAATATTTTGTGGCAAACTTCTAAAACTGGAAATTTAGCCACTAATAGGACCATTCATAAACCAAGCTCGGTACCTGAACATCTTACAGCCTTGCAAGATCCCCAGTTTGACTTGCGCCATACCAAAAATCTTTTCAGAACCAAGTCACAAAGTAGAATCGACCATACCGATCTTGAGCCCATAGACTTGCAGCAGAGTCCTAGCAGAGAAGTTTCCCCTTCCACACCACCTGATTTCCAACTTCTCCACTGCTTTGGCTCTTTTCACCCCAAGTCTGCTCAAAATCATTTTACTGGTCCGAGTACTTCCACCACACCCATTCACACCTCCACTGTGCAAACCACTCCATCTCATATCACAAGTCCTCCGCTTGTAAATCCACCATTAGATCCTATCATGGCAGCATGGTATGCACCCCTTGTGTTACCACAACCATTGGTACCTTTGCCAAATGAATTTCCAATCCAGAATCCCACACTTCACTGGGGCTGAATCCACTACTACCCAACAACATGTAGATAGAATGAATGATGCTTTTGACTACATGGAACTAGAAGAGGAAACCATGAAGATGAGGATGTTTTCCCAAAGCCAAGGAGGAGAAGCTAAGAAATGGTTCAAAATCCTAACTCCCAACAGCATACATGATCTCCCTTCCCTTTACCAAACTTTCATAAACAAATGGAAAATCAAGAAAAACCCTCTTCAGATCCTCTCGGAATATAGAAATCTTAAAAGAAACACAGGGGAAAGTGTCCAAGACTATTGCACTAGGTTCAATAGTGTTTACAACGCACTACCGCCAAACATGAAATCCCCATCAAGCCTAGCCTTAGCTAAATTCCTGAAAGGTTTTAACCTCGACATGGCCTATTAGCTGAGAGAAAGAGAGCCCCTAACTTAGAAGACATGCAAAAGGGAGCTATAAGTGTAGAGGCCAACTTAATTGAAAAAAAGAGCTAGGCTAAGATCAGAAAAGAGGGTAACCTACAAAGATGACACCATGCCCTCCACCTCCTCATATGATTCCAAGATTGAAAACTTCCTTAGGACCATGGAAATAATGACGGAGAGAATAAGCATAAATGAAAGAGCACCCCCTAGGGACAACCAACCAAATCCCCAAGACAGAAACTGGAATCAGAACTTCAGAAGAGACCCGCCCCAAAACAGACCAAGGGAAAATGATCAACAAATCAAGCCACCCTTCCAAGATAACTATGTTGATGAAGGGGAAAGAGATATTGAACAAACAGATGAAAATCATCTAAACTTAATAGGCTCTGATAGCGAGGGTGATGTTTTTCTCACAGAAGAAGAACAAGGTTTTTTCTCCTCAAACCAAGATGAAACAAGCTATGAAGATTCCGAAGACCACGAATTGGGATTAAAAAATTCCATAATGGAATTCCATAGGCAATATAATCTTAGGAGTAAGAAAAACCAAGACAACTCCAGGAAAAACAACTCAAACACTGCTGCTAAGAAAACCCCTGAAAACATGCTTAAAAGAACATTAGAAAATAACAATACCATGGCTAAGAAAACTGAATCTAGCAAAGACAAAAATAGCCAACCAAGTGTTGACACAAGTTGTCCTAGCACCTCTACTAGTGGCCCTGAGAAAAATATATTGACCAAAGCCCTGAATCAGAATCAAGAAATTAAAAATGTGGAAAAATTTATGGCTGATAAAACTGATGTAAATATGTCCAAAACTCAAGTACCTTTCAATTTTGAAGGAGAGATTGCTAAAATCAAAATAACCATTCCTCTCACTAAACTGATAGCTCGGGATATGTAAAAATATCAAATTATAAAAGTTCTAAACATAGGAAATGATACCAATACTCTGAATTTGACAGATGATAAACCAGAGCTGTTGTTTGGACCCGAAGTAGATGGAAAATACCAAGAAGGGGCCATTCCTCCATTCTATGTTAGCCTAAACATACACGACCAAATCCTGCATAATGCCATGCTAGACTCTAGTGCCTCTCACAACCTCATGCCAAAGGTGGTAATGGAAATATTAGGCCTAGAAATAACCAGGCCCTACAAAGATCTGTATTCCTTCGATTCAAGCAGGGTCAAGTGCTTGGGCCTACTCAAGGACTTATGTGTCAATATGACACAAATCCCTACTAAGAGCCCGGTCATGGATATAGTCGTGGTTGACATTCCCCCCAAATATGGCATGCTTTTATCCTGATCTTAGGGGAGCCAAGTTTCTAGGGAACCTCCAACTTGACATGTCTTATGCTACCATCCCAATTTTTAACCAAACAAGGAGACTCTACCGAGAATCTCACATGAAGTATATGGTAAGTAGCCTAGATAGACCCAACAACACCCTATCTATTCCATTCAGTTAGACTTGGACTCATTCATCTTGTATAATGAAAATGAACTTGATGAACAAGTGAATGAAGATCATGAAGATCTAGGCACACTACAACAATCATATCAGTCCCTCTATGATGAGTTTGACAGTCAAAACTATCATGATCCTAAAACACCACAAGATAATAAAACTGAACTTGATTTTCTGCAAATTTAAAATGAAATATTAGAAACAAAAACCAGTGTAGAATAGGAAACAGATTTCTCAAAGGAAGGAAAAACCACCAAAATACAACTTCCTCCTTTTTATAATCTTGAAAAAATGAGATACCCTCACAAAACACAAATATTTGGGAATTTGGAACAAGATAGTCTTATGTTTTTTCCTTACCTAGATACTTCATCATCCAAGAATTTTTCCCTTTCAGAAAAATTGTCAATTTTCACAAGTATTGCTACATATCCCAAAGAAGTCCTTCCTAAAGCTAATATAGAGAAATATAGCACTAGTAACCTTGAGAGACCTGAAATGATTAAGTTATCTAGAATTTTATCACTACACACAAAACAAAGAAATACAAGGCTATGCAAAAAATTTCAGAATACTTATGTGTGTAGGCAAGCTAATCTAAACACTTGTAACATAAACATTGTGCTGAAAAGACCTCCTTTAAAAAATAATCCGGAAAACCTTGAGTAGTTGAAGATACTTGGAAAGAAAGCAAAACGACATAGGCTTTGTATAGACTTTAGGTACCAGGATCAACCCTTCCAAAAGAACAAATACCTTTTTACCAAAAAAGATCATACTTTACAAAGGGTGGGGTTTTCTAACCAAATCTCATTGCATGGTAGTTTTTTAGGTTACCATCAAATGATACCACTTCAGATCAATCAGCTCAAAGGTTTTTTCAAATTTCCTTGGGACAGTTGCATGCTTAAACAAATACTTCCTGGGCTAGAAAGTGCTCGAGATACTTTCCGAAAAACTATGCCTTCAATTTTAAATTTCTCTACTATGGTGTATATGGATGACTTCATCATTTGTTTTCAAGATGATAAAGAATACCTTGCCTACTTAAAGAAGATCTTTGACACAAACAGATTTGAGGAGCAAAGGTCAAAGAAGAAGCACCAAGGGGATCATGGGTTTTCTGAAAACTCTTGGAATAATCATTATACCATGTTGTCAAATAGAGGTAACTATGTTTTCTATTTACAAGAGCTGAATGGACAAAAAATGTTAGGAGATCCTTTTGAATACAGGATGCTCAAACACCATTTCTGTAAAAATACTTAGCTATAGTTTTTCACTCATTGTACATACCATTGTTTGAAGAAAATGCCATAAAGAGAAAAACACAAAAACATAGAAAAGAATGGAAAAGAGGGTAGATTCAAAAAACAAGGTATGACCCCACACCCAAAAAATAACAGTACTGAAAGTGTGCAAGCCTAAATGCCACTACTGATGCAAAAGAATGTCTTGTTCAGTCATCTAGCCTAATCATGGCTGAACATGTTTTAAATTTATTGTTGATAAGTTAGTGAAAAGAATGTTGGTCAAATCATTGAAGCTTGACTTGTCAGAGAAAATAAATCAGGAAAGAAAGATATTGGTTCCACATGCTTAAATCTAAACCAAAGAGAAGGATAGGGATGCTTAGCAAAAGATGAAACATAGCCCTCACACCTTCTAGTTTTGTTTGCTTATGAAAATAAAGTTTGTGTGCAGTTTGTCTTGATGCCACAACTCATGATGAATCAGATTGTCTACCCTTGGTTCAATTCATGCTTTAAATTTCTTGTCAAATAGCTTATAGAATGAAGTCTTTCATATTGTTTAATCTTGATAGTCAAATAGACTAGGTAGAGAATAAGAAGAGTTCACTAGCATAATCTGAACTCTTGGAAGAAATAAGTGTCGAAGTAGATAGTTTATTTATTTGCTTTAAAAAATAAAAGATGTCAAGGGGTTTGCCCATTCAAGCACACCCAAGGAAGAGAAAATGTTAGGAAAAGTAGGTTGGGTAGGTAGAAGTGAAGTTGAGCTAATCATGCTTTTAAATTAGCAAAATCACTATTTCAGGAAAGCAGCAGCAAAAGAAAAGAAGAAAATCCACCCAATGGATGAGGCATTGGTCTTCATAAACCGAGAGATCTGAAATTATGGACACCTCCTGAAAAGGAGTTGCCCTCCCCAAGTGGAGCCACTGTTAGTCATCAATAATTTTTTCCTGTTTAGATGACTAAATGCTTGTCCAAGATTTCTAGAAACAAAACTCATAAAAGTCTTGTGATTTCTAGAAATCTCACTGCCTTCATTATCCTTAGGATATTTTTTTTCACTATCCTACTACTTTGTCAAGCCATGGCCATCCTATCACTCCGAAAAGACCAAATCCTAGACTGATGTTCCTCACTCTCACTGTGCTTGCCACTCTACCTATAACACTCTATCACTGTTTGCCTAAACCCTCTATTTTCACACCTTGGTTCGCCAAGTAACCTAAACTTTTTCCTCCACTCACCAAATGTCTCAAGAAATGGTGATGTCAAAACTCCTTTTCCAAGATCTTTAGATAAATCAAATTTGTTTAGCTGTCTAGGATGGAAATGCATAAAATTGTGTCAAAACCTTGTTTCCACCTCCAAACCCTGATTCAACCTTTTCAGTCAAAGACCTATTCCAAAGGACATCCCAAATAAGTCATATAAAGTCTCCTAGGTTATGCACTGTCATAGTTTTAAAGTCACAATTTCCATAGATATTCAAGGGTAAAGTCAAGAGAACACAAGGGTGAAACATATCATTGTCCAAAGACATCAAGAGCCTCCAAAGGTAGCCTCTTGATCAAGCATTAAGCCTATAAAAGATAGTTTTCTCATGTTCAAGCATTTCTGCAAGAATGCTTTATAAATGGTCAACCATAGAACAAATGCAAAGTAAGAGGCCTGAGACTCATAAGGACATCCACAGCAAGTAAAGGATACAAAATGCCTAAGTTCACAAGGGGGATCCTGATCGTATAACAAGTTATTGTAAGGTGCCACCCATCAAAAGGCCCATGCATGAGGTCCTGAAGATAGTAGCACATAAGCACCACTGTACACTAATCCAAGAATCAATCAACAGAAAGACATAATGGAAAGCCTCCTTGATGACTACACACAAATATTAGAAGATAAAGTCAGGGAATAATTTCTCAGGTTTGATAGGACAACATCATTTCAATATAGCAAAGGCCAAAATAACAAAGAGCATTAGTGGAGTTACAGCTTGTTTTTAGCACAACAGGTGAATTTCCAGTGAGATATCTATGAAAAAATCACAAAAGGGATGTATCAACACCATGAAGTAAAACCACAACTCTTTTTCACTGCAACCAAGGGTCATGCTATTCCATCAAATAGACAAAGGGTTTTTCAGAGGACTTTGAAAGCATCCTTCTAAAGTTGAAAAAAGATGAAAAGGGTATCAGCATGAAGGACACAAAATTATCAAAAGGGTCAACATCCATCAAATGGTCAAGCAGAGGGGAAATAGTTTCAATATGAAAAGGTGGAAAAAAACCAAGCACAACCACCAGTTGCCAAGGTTTTTGAAGAAAGTGCCAACTCCAAAGGAGATGACAAGACCAAGAACACTGTCTTTTAAAAACACCACCTGCCAAAAGAAAAAAGAAGGTTAGCTAAAGAAAAAGGGCTCAAAATAACCTTACAAAAGTAGGTTTGTATTTTTAATTTTTTCAAAAGAGTATAAAGGCAACCCAAAAAACATCTCCTAGCTCCATTTGGTCATTTGCAACAAACAATCAAGGGTTTCCAAACTTTCCAAAAAATCCTAACATAGGTTCGGGCAGAAAAAACTTGTGTTGTGCTCCTGTAGAGTCGCACTGCACTCCTGAAGGCACTGCCTGTGCATTTTTCAACTGTGCATGCGCGCCTGTACCACGACGTTGCGCTCCTGTTGGTTTCCCAGAGGCACCCGACACTGTGTTCATAAATTTCATGGAGGCTCGTGTAGGAGTGGCACAACAATGCGTTCAGAGGATTGCACGCAGGCTCGTGCAGGAGTGGCACAATAGTGTACATGAGCCTGCACAAATTTCTATTCAAGGCCGCCCAAAGGTTGCACGAAGTTTCGTTCAAAGCTTCACGAATCACCATTCAAAAGTGACCCAACACCATTCGCTGCATGCCTGTAAATGGGTATATCGTGCAGCCTCTACCCGAGCTGCACAACTCTCTGTTCAAAGGTGCACTAAGGCCCGTGCAAAAGTTTCCCACCGTGCAGAAAGCTACATGAAGTCTCATGTAGGAATTTTCATGGCGTTCAGAAGGGTGCATGAAGTCTCATGCAGGAGTTTGCCCAACGTTCAGAAGCTGCACGCAGTCTCGTGCAGAGGCTGCCCACGTTCAGGAGCTGCACAGATTTGCGTTCAAGAGGCGCCCAACTTTCCCATGAGATATTTTGAACCAATTTCTTCAGCTATGAAGATAATTTGAGAGGTATTTAAGTTTTTCCCTCTAATTCCTGTTTTTCTAAGGGTATCATTATAAATAAGGTTGGAGTTTGAGCTTAGAAAAGGAAGTAGAACCCTAAAAAGAATATTTTTTCTCCACATTGCTGAACCATTGACATCACTGCAACCTCACCATATCCTTTACCCCTTTCCACATCATTCCACAAGTAATGTAAATTCTTTGTAAAGATCTTGGGGAAGGGATAAAAAAAAATGTTTGAAGAAGAGAATGTTGACAGTGGTGAGACAAACCAAAGGCCTAAAGGGCAAGAGAGCATGAGTGGGAAGCCAAATAGGTTTGAACCTATAAGCACTGAAGAGCTTGTATTCTCTCCTACTATATTTTCTTGTTTTCAAGAATCAGGATGCTATGGATTTTGTGAGAAAGTGCAAAAGATCCAGAGTCACCCTCAATTGACCGAGCTCTTTGCCCTAAAACTTCATAACCACCAAGTATACCTAGCTAGGGTAAATTTTGAGCTAAACACCAATGCCATCTCTAGGGCCACTGGAATACCTTGCATAGGAGAAAGGTGGTTCAAAAAAATGCATCTGGACCTAAGCTACTATCACCCATTCTTGAAACCAAGTTGTCAAGGTGATTGCAAAACCATGTTCCCCTTCTCTCATCTATTGGACAGATATGCTCTCCTAATGAAGATCATTATGAAATATTTCACTTGTGAGGGTAGGTTCTCTAGAGTCTACTCCTACCACATAAGACTCCTCATGCACTTCACCAAAACCAAGCTGATACATGTGCCCTACTACCTTTGTAAAAGTATTGAGAAAATGTCTTCCATCATGCAAAAGAGGCCTCCATCCCAAAAAATGTCAAGCCTTTTTCATCATTCCCTCATCAAAGTGATTGTCTCACACCAACTAGAACAACAAAGAATCCCACAGGAGGTTTTCATCACCCATGATGATTTCACAACTCCACAGCCCATCCCTCTGCAAAGTCTGCCATCATCATCTCAAATTACTCCTCACACACCTCCATCACCCTCCACTAACCTTGGTTCATCTTCTTCACATGAATAATTTCCTCAAATAGACCTTCCTCATTCACCTTCCCCTAAGAAATCAGAAAATGAAGAAATAAGTCAAGGAGAGGAAGATGGCCAAGAAGAAAGAAGTGAGGGAGAGGATGATGAAAATGAAGAAAGTAGCGAGGGAGAGGATGATGAAAATGAAGAAAGTAGTAAAGGAAAAGAGGAAGAAGAAAGTGATAAAGGCAGTGACAGAGAAGAAAGTATTAATGAAGAAGAAAATGAAGAAAATAGTCAGCCCAATGATGAGAAAAAGGACCAAAACAGTGGTAGCTTATCAAGAGGAAAACAATGAGCTACAAAAAGAGGAAAATAGTGAGCCTAATGATAGTCAAGAAGAAGAGGTAAACAATGAAGAAGGTGACACTGAAAATGCAAAGGACAGTGGAGAGGAGGCATATGAAAGCAGCAAAGAGGACAAAGAAGACAGTGACCAATATGGAAAAGGCAGCCAAGAAGTAGAGTTTGAAAGTGATTTCAATGAGCAAAACAATGAAGATCATGAGCTAAATAATGAAGATGATAAACATGAAAGTGAAGAAGAAACCATACTAGGTAACTCACCTATTGAAGAAGAAAATGACCATCACAGTAAGGGAAAGGTTGATGAGAATTCCCAAGACAGTGACCCTACCAAGATTGCAAACAGTGATACAAAGGTTGAGTTAGACAATGAATATAGTGGGTGAAAATATGAAGAAGAGGAAAGCCATAGAGATGAAGATATACCTAGCAATGATAAAGACACCTCTATAATTACAAAAATAGAGGATGACAGTCCTAAAAGTCTTAACAATGATGATGGCTTGAGAGATAATGAGAATGCTTATCAAAAGAGCAGTCAAGAGCAAGGTGAGAGAAATGCACACACAGAGATCATCCATAAGGAAAAAAAGCAGTCCTAAGGTCACTAATGATAAAGGTTTTCAAGTGGGACTTGTTATAACTTTCCCCATTACCTATCAAAGAGAAGAGAGGCAAGTGTTTGCTACCTCCAAAGGGCAAGGGGCCATACCATCCTCCTCAGCTCAAATGATTGACAAAGGTAAACAACAGGTGAAAGAAGAAGAAGACAATCATGAAGAGGAGAGATAATTTGAGCTCATTCACATAGACAGTAATGAGGAAAATGAGGCAAGAATTGCAAAATCTCTCCTACAAGACAGGAATGCACAAATCAAGGATTTGGAAAATTAATTAGAGAGATCTAAGGATGTCATTCAATTCTTGCAAATGCAGAATAAACAGATGAGTGGCCAGCAGGCCATCTATGAAGCAAGGGCACTCAAATACTGGAAAGAGGCTCAAAGAGCACAAGTAAAGTTGGAGGAGTACATGGGCACCTATGAAGAAAGTGAGAATGAGGAGGGTCAATGTAGAAAAAGGCCTAGAACTATGGGTCTAAGAAAGGCTTTGGCACGAGAGAGGGAGCAAGAATTAGCCCAAGCACAAAAATTTCCCCTCACTGAACTCCTTGCCATGGAAATTGAGAATAACAGGGAATCATGGCTTGAAAGGGCCAACATAAATCTTGAGACCAAACTGGAAAAGGCCAACAAAGATTTGAACTTGCAAAGAAGAATGTTTGAGCACTATAAACAAAGAGACCACTTTGCAAGGAAAAAATTCAAAACCACCCAAAATGAGGGCCTGGCACCAAAATATGAAAAAGAACAATCTAGGCTTAGTATTTTGGCCCAATATTCTCTACAGGTCTCCAAGGACCCATGAGGCTCCTACCTACCAATTTTGGGAGAAATTGAACAAGACTTTGTTTTTTGCAAATTTTGAGGCTAGGAGCGCAGCGCACCCTGTGTTGCACTTTTTCCCAGGGCATCCTCAGGAGGAGAGGTTTATATTTTTTGGATTCCCCATCATTAGAGGAGTATTCTCACCAATTTTCAGCTCAATTGGAGTTTTTTTGATCTCCCAAAATGGTAAAAAACACTCGTTTTTCCACCATTCTGCCCACTTTTCAAAGCATGCGTTGCGCTCCTGGCAGTCTTGGTATTTTCACTTTTTGGACAACTTATAGAGGTCATATTGAAGAAATAAAGGTAGATATAGAAATTATACTTCATGGGATTTCCAACGAGCCATCTCGAAGCCTTTCCGACATCGGGAAGGCCTCCAAAACACTGCTGCAAAAGGCCTATTTCTGCGTTGCGCTCCTGGCATAATTTCAATGTTTGACACAGTGCGCTGCGTTCCTGTAGATGAATGGGAAAAATGTGCGTTTGGAAATTTTTCAAATGCCTGTCAAGGCCTAAAAGTCAATATAGTTTCTATTTTTGGCCGGAAAAGATATTTGTTAGAAATTTTTGTGCCTTGGGCCTTGCAAGGCCTCAAGGACAACTTAGGATATTTCTTGTTGGCCAATAGGCTTCTAGATGCTCTAGTTGGATCTCCTCTTCCTTGCTTGTTATATAAGGCATGAGGATTCATTGTAAATATTTGGGAACTTGATGTGTTTAAGAGAAATACATGGTTTTTTGGAAGTTGAAGAACAATTTAGTGTTGTGGAGCTTGTGGATGGATTGCCTTGATTGATGGTGATGAAGGCTTGCTTGTAGGATCCCTAAGTTTAGTTAATGGTGATGTATCTCTCATATGTTCATGTTTTTTCTTATTTTCCATATGTCCATATTTCTATTTTGCAATAGCTCAGAAAATTATAGGATGATAAATTTTTCTTGAGGCACCTCAGTCCTCCTGTTAGCTATTGTTTTCATGTTTTCTTCTGCTGGGTTAGTTTAAAGAATTCTTCATTGCTCCTTAGGCCCACCTAAGTTTGTCTATTTTATTATTGGATTAATGTGCTATTTTATAAACATGATTCACGGTAAGCCCTGCTTGTTTACTGCTATCTAAACTCTGTCTTGAAATCTCTCTTTGATGTATTTATTGTTAGGTTAAGTCAAAGAGGTCTTGTTTCGATCTTTCCCTTTGAATATGCTTATCAGTTTGCCTCGAAGTTATTTATAGTTTAATGAATGATGTTTAGGTGTTCCCTATTCATTTATTGATGCTATTTGTTTCTTATATGTTTTCAAATCTTGAAAGTTGAATCATTTAAGTTAGATAAGTTGTCTTGCTTCCGTGTTCTACTGGATTGTTTATCCTCAATGTTTATTTGTTTAAAAGTATTGTTAGTGAGTAAATGGTGCGCCCTATCTCATGATTAGTATATTTTTCTTATCAATATTAAAGACCTCCCTGTTCACAGGTATTTGACAAAGGATTCTTAACTGCCCTTTGCTCTACCTTGGTTCCCAAACTTATTGTCCATTTTACCTCACACATAAACTTAAAATATCCATTAACTACACTAGATTTTCCTTGTGATGTACCCTGATTCGCTACCAAGATATCAATAACTTCATAGACTCCATTGCCCAATTGATTTGATAACCTCTCACTCCACCTATCCTACTTGATCATCTTACCCCAACCCAAAACAAACAAATAGACCGACACTTAACAACTAGCCTAAAATCAATCACCCAAAGCAAACAAGCTCACATCCTTCGCGCATGAGAGAGACCCCTCTCTGAGTCCAGGAAGGCTAGGTCCTAGGACTCCAAAGACTGGTCTGATGTTACCCTGTCATTTAGTTTACCAATATGCCAAATCACGGGACACTAACATGTGGTAGCTAGGCACATTCTCAGACATGTGCGTGGAACAATGATATATGGGTTGAAATACACCCGAGCGATGATTTCTGATTGAGCAGGTTCACAAATTCAGATTGGGAAGGGAGTTCAACAGACTGAAAAAGTACCTCCCGGTATTGTTTCAGTTTTGGATCAGGAATGATCTCTTGGTGCGGCAGGAAGCAGAATTTGGTAGCTCTGAGCTCATTGGAAGAAGAATATATGGTAGCCAACACAACAACGTGTGAATCCATATGGCTTAGGAAGCTACTTGTGAGCTTGTTCAAGAAGAGGATGGAAGTGACCAATGTTTACTGTGATAATCATAGTTGTATCAAGCTCTTTGAGAATCCATTATTTCATGATCGGTCGAAACACATAGCTATCAGATGTCACTTTATCAGAGAATGTGTTCAGCGTGGGGCAGTATAGCTGCAATATGTCCTCACAGGAGATCAGGTAGCAGATGTACTCACAAAGGCTGTAGGAAGAGCTAAGGTCATTCAGTTCAGGGAGCAGATGGGTATGGTTGAGAACCCATTTCAGTAGCAGAATCATATGGGTCCTTAGTTACAACAACAATAGATAAAAAAGAGTTTCAGTGTTGTAGCACTTGGCAGAAGTAAGGAGGATAAAAAACATCACAGATGAAACAACACAGTAGTTGGTGGGCAGCAGTGTCAGACATCAACATCGCAGAGGGAGATGTTACAAAACTAGTGTAGTGATTCAACATGATGCTTTACTAGAGCACATTCCTTGCTTGGGGGGGGGGGGGTGTTTATTTCTGGTAGCATCGGATGTGATCTAAGTCTCAAATTTTGCAAGGAGGCTTAGACACAAGTATTCCAAAGAACCCAAAAAACATTTTGGGAAATTCCACTCGGTTTGTGTTTTATTAAAATAATTAATTATTTTTAATGGGAGCCTAAGTTTAAAATTAGGGAACTAAAATAATTAAAGGGTATTAATAAAATAGGGTGTGAATCTTCTAGAAAAGACAGAGATCAAGTCAGGTTAATCTTAGTCGTTGATTAGCGATTTAAATTCGATTGTTGAAGTCTCAACGAGAATATTATAAGAAGGACTTGATGGGCATTTGGAAAGATACACTGGGCAGATACTCATTTACCCAAGAAGATCAATTTTCTCATTGGCTGAAGTTCGGCAAGAGAAAATCAAATCAGAGGGAGAGTTTCAGGTTGGAGAGAGAGAGCATCAACAAGAGATGAGAGTGCAAGATCAGACCGGAGGAAGCAACGCAGAGGAGGGACAACGAAGAGGTTGTGATGCAATGACAAGGACAACACAAAGGCTATGATGTTGGGATTGCGCAGAGGCTGACGCAGTAAGATGCAGATAAGCTATAGCGCCTCTCCAGGGTCATAATTTCTCTGTGGAGCGTGTGAGAAAATTGTTTGTAAATTTCTCAAAGATATTTCTCTTCTATTTTGATGGTTATATTTTGTACAAAAGATTTTGGTGAAGAATAATAAAGAAACCCTCATATGCTGCACCAGTTTTCCCACATTGTGTATTTTCGGGGACAATTGTCCAAAAATAATTGTCATTGTGATTGTACTTGTGCTAGTATTTTTCCTTGCATTTACTTTCCGCGGAATTTTTAATTGTGAATATTGTCGTGTATTTCATTTCAATATTTACCGTAGCACACGATAAATAATTTGTTCAGTTAAATTACAAATAGAATAAATCTAATCAGTTGTTGCAATAGGATTATGGGTAGTGGAATTTTCACATGTAGAATAGGAAAAAAGGGTGAAAAAATTAAGCACAAAATTTTTACCCCCAAAAAACACCATTTGATGCCTCAAACTACTCTTGGAAGGTTTTAAACCCCAATTTTCCAAACTGGGTCTCGTTGGTAAAAATGGTCCTATCGGCTGATTCCTCCACTTTTTCCGCTTCGAAAGCATCAAGATGAATGGAAAATAATATAATGATCCAATTTGTATCATCCTATCAAAAAATAACATAGTTAGAGTCAAAGGAGACCAATTTCCCTTCCAATGTAGGGTATCCACCTCTAGAGCCTCCTTCAAAGAAGATCATTCCCCCACATGAGCCAAAAACCACTAGAGAGGAGTTCTAGTCCACATGTGTGGCTTCTGTAAACTTCCAATGTAGATGAATCACCTAAAATTAGTTCTAATAGTCATATGCGAGTTCTCTGAGGTGCAAATCCAAAATACATGCTAAAAATCTCCTCAAGTCAAGAAAGCTCCAAAAAGGATCACATGTGCTAAGTAGATTCTCAAACGATCAAGTTATGCAATCACTAAGGTGGATGGTGGGGTCATTAAGAAGTGCGACACATGTATCCAAATATGTGATGTGGTTGAGTCCTCCAAGAACTATCATGTGTCATGGCATGAGTTGATCAAGGACATGAAGAATAGCCCTCAAGTTCCTAGGGCATTGTGGCTAATGCCTAGATTAGTATGGATCTACCTAGGGTGTTGTGTAGATACCTTAAATGTTGTGTCTCTACATGAAAATATGTAGAACAACCTTAAATGATGGACACATGTCAAGAGTCTCAAAAGTGCTAGTAAGATGATCTCCTAGGCCAAAGTGTAACAAATACATAGAGAGATCCATGCTAAGGAACAAAATAAGTGTGCTTTCTAGGTATAATAAAATTTACAATACATAAGCAATACTTTTACAAACTAGTGAAGTAAAAAAACTTAAGGGTTCCCTAAGTCATGAATCCTAGTAGATCCACTCCAAGACCTCCTCACACCAACCTTAGCCATAAATCACGTCCATGAAATGGTTATTATAAGGCATAAGGGAAGGTACTATATCAAAATGGGGACTAAGAGGACAAGCCATGAAAAACCAAAAAGAGTCTAGAGCAGCCACCTTAATAAAAAGAACTTAACATATATCAATAAGCATGATCTAGTAAGATACATAAGATACAATGGTCACACTTTTGGCTAATCATCCCATTAGTTTCACTTCAAAGTACCTCATGTTCTTTGTCATATTTGTTCCAATGTTTGGGTAGATGCTGTACCTATCTTGAGATGATGTTAGAGCCTAAATTTTTGTGACCAATTATGCTATTATGATGATTTGTATAATGAATCAAGATTAACTGAAAGTGTGACCATCATATCTTATGTATTATAATAGGCCATGCTTAATGATCTATGCAAAGTTACTTTTTTATCTCGGTGGTTTTTCTAGACCCTTTATGGTTTATCATGGCCCTTTCTTTTAGTCCCCATTTCAAGATACTCCTTACAAATATGGCTCATACTAACCGTCTCATGGAGGCCATTTATGGTTGAGGTGGGTGTGCAAGGGTCTTGGAGTGGATCTAATGAGACACATGACTTAGAGAACCCCTTGGTTTTTTCACTTTACCCTTATGTAAAAGTGTTGCTCATGGATTGTAACAATTATTATGCCTAGAGAGTACAATTATTTTATTTTTAAGCATGGATATCCCTATGAATTTTTCAAACTTTGGCCTAAGTGATCATCTGCCTCACACTTTGGGGATTCATGACATGTATCCATCATTTGAGGTTGCTTTACATATTTTCATGCAGAGGCACAACTTCCAAGGCATCTTCACAATGCCCTAGGTAGCTCCACAATGTCCTAAGAATTAGTCACAATGCCCTAGGCTCTTGAGGGATATTTCTCATGCTCTTAATCCACTCAAGGCATGCCACATCAAAGTTCTTGCAGTGCTCATACACATCACCTATTTGAAGGTACATGTCACCTTAGAGGTTGTATTACTTGGCTCTGTGGGATTTTTTGGACCTTCCTTGAATGAATGAGGTTGTTAGCATAGATTTGGGAGCTTGTTGCACCTTGGAGGACTTGCACATGACTATTGGAGCTAATTTAGGTGATCCTTCCACTTTAGGAGTCGTATGTGTGGCCTAGAAATCCTCCTCTTTTGAGGATTGATCACCTTTGGAGGTAGAAACCATGCATCATGAAGGGACGTTGACTTCCTTTGATTCAAGCTTTGTTACTTTTGGATTGGACATATCCCTCTCTTGGGGGGATATTGTACCTATAGCACATATACAATTGGAATTTATGTATTGTTTGACCTCATCATTATTATTAGTTGGTAAACAAGTCTTTTGTGACATCTTCTAGGATGGATCTAAGGATATGAAAATATAATTGTAATACAAGAGTTGCTGAAGTTTCCTTTATAAAAGAGCGCCCCCTCCACCCCCAATACATTTATTTTCTATTGAATGACTATTAGGAATATAAATTGTTGAAAACCTACTTATTGAAGAGATTTGGTATCAATTCTTGAAGCTTTCAATGTCCCTTTGGTTGCTATTTGTTGTATAAATATTGACTATGGATTTTCAAAGTTTTCTTCAAAGCTAACAAAAGAAATCAATTGAAAGATAAAGTATATCACTTGGAAATAAATAGTTTTATTGTAACTCCTATCCTATTTTCTTTGTTAGTTTGGTAAGTATTTTAATTTTTTTCTTTGTATATCATTTAGGAACCCTAAAAATGGGTATTGATTAAAATTACTAAGTTACAATTCAAATTGCTAGTGAAGGTGTTCCTTCTATAAACCCTTCTTTCGAGGGTCTTGGTTTTCATTTTCATCTTGATTAGATAGGAGACTATTAAGTCTTTAGGCGTGGATTGCACATTCTAGTCCAAAAAGGAAAGTATGCCATTTTGAAACAATTTTTCTTCTTGCCCATAAGCCATTGTTGGATAATGCACTTGTCTTCTCCCATCAATCTCCAAAATTATGAGAAAGCCCAAAATCCTTTTTTTTCCGTTTAAAGAAATATAAAGGAATAGATTTGAAAAGTATCTAATTTAGATTTCTTTGTTTTCTATATTTTATTTCATTGCATATTTGATTTCCTAGACTAGCATAGATTAGGGTTTCATATTAAAACCCTAATTGGAAAATTGTGCCCTAGGATTATGCATCTAAAGTTTATTTCTTTAGGATTTTTGCAATTCTCGGGTAAAAATTAAATTTACTGCTGGAAAATGTAACTAGCCTCAGTCTTCATAATTTGTACCATTATGGATTTTTATGTAAAAAGCAAAAGAAAAGAAAGAAAATTATTATTACTATTCTAGATAACCATGTTCTTCATGCTTCTAGGTTTTTAAGTCAAAGATTCAAAGTCCTATTTGACCTATTGTAAAAGAAAAAGAAAAGGAAAGTGTTAAATGTAAAATTTGGGATAGAAACTACTCTAGATGTCAAGTCTGCTTTGCCCCAATGGACGTGTCTATTTGCACCCCCTCTAATCTATATAAATGGAGGGTAGATGGAACTCATTTGGGTGGTTTTGATCTGAAATATTGCAGAGATGACAAAGAAGAAGAAAATGGTCGAAAGGCTGGAAGAAGGAAGTTTCTTTTAAGCTAGGGTTTGTGGAAGAGCTGCCTTGGTACTTTTCTTGTTGTTGGTCTCTTGGTGATGGATATGTTGAACATAAGAAAGGTTTGACTTGGCATCTAGAGGTGGGAATTTCCGTGGTCTCTTGGTGATGGATATGTTGAACATAAGAAAGGTTTGACTTGGCATCTAGAGGTGGGAATTTCAGTGGTATCTTGGTGATGGATATGTTGAACATAAGAAAGATTTGACTTGGCATCTAGAGGTGGGAATTTCCCTGGTTGTGCATCTCGAGTATCTCATTTGGTTTGATTCTATTAGAAGATAATTTTCTGGTTTTCCTCATAGAGAGATTTTTCCCTGGCTTGGAGCCTATATCTTGTGTTCTATTGTCTTTTGTGATCTTCATATTTTTATGATAATTACTTGATGAAGAAAGAAAACTTAATAATAAAAATATTAATAATTTCACAAGTAATTATTGTGTAATAGAAATATGATAATAAGATGAAAACCTCCAGATTTTCGACATGGTATCAGAGGTTGGTTTGAAGAAAGAGGCTGAAGACCACTTCTATTCATGATCTGGTGCATCCCTAAAAGCGACTCATTATATTATTGAAGTCTCGAATTACTTTGACATCCTGTAGCATGCATTGTATAATTTTTTTTGCGTGGAGGGATGCAGATAGTGCACACCTTTGGCTCCAACGATGTTATTTGCTCAGTAGCCTCTGCATGATGGAGCTGATGGTGCATTAGTTGTTTAAGGGTGTTTCAGGTTTTGCATGCTTCATTCGAATCTGAGCAAGAACATGTATAGAGGAAAATGGATCTTATGGGTTTAGGAGCGTGCAATATCTTCTGCATGGGAGTGCAGTGAAATAATTTCATGTTATCTTGTAAGAAAGTGTAAAAAGGAGGGCAGATCCTATGAGTTTCGGAGTGTGATTAATCTCTGCCATGTGAGTGCAGCGTGGTGAGTAACTTCGATGGTGTCGAAGCTGTAGAAGGATCGATCTGGTTTTAGGGGTTCTTAGAGATGTAAAGACGTTGCTTTACATGTTGCAGGTGCTGGTGTATGTGGTTTTTTCTTCTCCTCTCTTCCCATTTCAGAAGTAGATAATTGGATTCTATGGTCTGAATCGCAGGAAGGATCAGAGTGACATTATCCTTGACGATTGGTGGTCTGTGGTTTCGATCCATTGGGGTGGTTTGATCGTGGTGTCTATAATTTTTTCCTGAGTTAGTGACATTGTAGGTGGTGGGTAGGTTTGGATGGTCTACGGATTTATTGTAAGTACTTTCTTTTTAGGGTGGTCATTCTGGCAAAGGGGAGTATATAATGGGTATATGAACTAAGTTAATATCAAGTCGTTTTTTCTCGGTCCTCAAATTGTTTTTTAAGACTTCGATTTGTGTATCTGCCTTTCGAATTGTCCTTGTACTATCCTCATCGGCTTTTGTATTTTTTTTACTTGGCCTTTTGTAGTTAACGCTGTAGTCTAAAAATTTTACAGAATAATTTAGAATCTGGAAAAGATTTTGACAAATTTCTGCACAGATTTATCATAATCTTGTTTATAGTTGTTAAACTTCAGTATTTTGGGTGGCCTAAAGATTTTTGATAGTGGTAAATCCATTTCCAATATCAAAAATGCAATTCAAACACTCCAAATACTTGATTTTTTGATTTTTTTTAAACCGGATTTCAGTAAAAAACTGCCATCCATGCTATTCTATTAGCTGGGCAAACAGCTCCGTTTATGTTTGGGTACTAGACGGTTGTCCTCGTCTAGATGGAAATTGGGAGAGGGGATTGACATGTCAGGTGTGCTGGACGGGTGGTGTCCATGAAGGAGGATCTGTCTCCATTTGTGGAGGTGCCAATTGAAGCTACAGTGCAGGTTGAACAGGAAGCTCATTTTCGACGATTTCCTCCGGCGAGTGAAAAATTTTCTTATCAATTATTTTTGGAGAATGAATGAATGAATGATATTTTAACCTCCATGAGACTAAAAATAGTCTATGGGACTACCAACTTCTTTGTTTTTTGCTTTCTGTAATTGAATCATTTTCTTACTCAAAATGAACTGACCCAACCTTCTAACAATTCCCTCACTGAAAAGACAATGTCATGAAATTGATGATAACATACTGTGATAACTGTCCTTGATGTCTCAGAAAGCATCACATTCCAAAATGAAATGATTTTAAAGTAAGTGAGGGTTGATCATAGTCTCATCATCTAGAGTCGAGAGTCACTTGCTCATCCAAGAGAAAACCAAAGGATATTAAGCTGGTGATGGGAGCTGAGCTGCTTACCTTAGATGTTGGATCATACTATGAAAATATTAAGAGGTTAAAGATTAAGGTCTTGGTGGGGCGGTGGCATTTTTTGAAGATGAATGGGGACCAAGTGAAGTCATGGGTAGAATTTTGCTAGCAACTGTTATTGAAATATAGGCCAAAGGTAAGTATTTTGTTCAACGGCTGGATTCACTTTCATTTTCTCATCACGAAGGATTCAAATATCATTTTTTGAACCCCCTGGGTGAAGGGTAGGGGTGCATTGATTTTGCAGTGATGGAGGGAGGGTTTCGAACCTTCTAAGGAAACTGAGAGGAGGCACTTTATGTGGGTGAAGCTGCCTAGATTTCCATTAGAGTTGTGGAACAAATTGGTAATTGTGGATATTGCTAACCGCATTGGCAAGTTTTATTATTGGGACAAGGTTTGTTTCGGGCAATTGGACAAAAGGATGGCTTGGGTTCTGGTTGAGATTGATTATGGGGGAGGTCTTCCTACCGAGATTGACATCCAGTGGAGCTCATATTCTCTAAAGATCCATATTTACTATTGGGTTGTGCCATTCTATTTCTTTCACTGCCATGACACAGGGCATTTATTGGCGGCCTGTCGAAAAAATTTATACTTGTAGCAGTGAAAAATTAAGGAGGTGGTGAACCTGGATGATGTCTCTCTCAAATGGATGTCTTCGCCGTGACACATGAATCCAGGTAACTCTCATATCCCTTCTCCCACTAATATTCCTGGTGAATTTAATGCATATTCTATTCATACGGATGTGGGATTAAAGGGGGTAACACAATTGGTCAATAATGGTCCTATTCTCTACTCTGGAAGTCCTCCTTTTCTATCATAGTCTTCTACTCATCGCAATGATGTAGAAAATGGCTAGTCCCTAGTCCATTATTGCTCCTCGTCCTCACATCTTCCCATCGGTATCAGAGGGACGTCGCCTCTTCCTGTTAATGAGGCTAATCCTCATCTACCTTTACACTCCTTGGCAGTTGGGGAGGTATGTCTGCAGATTCTTATAGATGATGATCTAGGGTCTATAGGAGTTCTCTCCTCCACAAAGATGGAAACATTGCCAATTATGAGTTCCTTTTCCTAGTCAAAAAAAGGGTCAGGTGTTCCAGACCCTCATTGTAATCTCACACATAGAAAGAAGAGATCGCCGAAGTACAAGAAGGTTTCTCTATGAAATCTGGAAGGGTTTCCATTTTCTCTTGAGGTTGGGGAGTCCTCTGGCTCTCAGTATTTTGTTGGATTTGATTATATTTTTCAGTAATATGCCAATCAAAAATTTCAATGGTTCTAGGGCCCTTAGAGGGGATAAGCCATTTTTTCAGGTGCCCCCATGAAGGTTTTATCCCTAAACATTAGGGGGTTTTGGAGCACCCCATAAATTTCTCTCTATGAGGAGTCTTATTCGAATGCATAAGCCTTCGGTTATTCTCATCCAAGAGACCATGTTGACAAGAGAAAAATCATGGGAGGTGTTTCTCTCAATATGACTTGACTGGTATGATTTCACGTCTAATGCGTTGGGTCACTTTGGGGGTTTAGGTGCTTTATGGAACCCTAAAGATATTTCTCTCAAAGCATATCATACATGTGCAGGGATTATTGTGACATAATTTCTGGCGGGATCCAATCAAAGGCTGTGTATTATCAATTCTTATGTGCCATATTTGTGACATAAGACCTTCTAGGATCAGATTATTGTCTCTGGAATTCTTGGTCTGTCATCTCTGATATCGTTGGGGACCTCCATCTGACAATGGGTAAGGAAGAAATATGGGGAGAGAGAGAAAAGGAGGATCTATTGGCATCCTTTTTTAAGGATATGCTAGAATCGTATGCCCTTCAGGACTTTGTCCCCTCTCCTCTTGCTCCTATGTGGTGGAATGGATGCACAGGAACAAAAGGGATTTCTAAGCACTTGGACAGATTTATCATTAGCGACTCTTTGAATTCTAGCCTCTCTAGGATTTCCTCTTCGATTATTCCCTCTTTCATATTTGATCATCAACCGATTATGATGTGATTGGTGGAAGAGGAAAGGAGGAGGCCATATCCCTTCAAATTTAATCCACAATGGATGAAATCAAAGGACTTAAATGTGTTGGTAAGAGAAGTGTGAAATAGGTTTGTTCTTCATGTCCCTGGAAACCACATGGAGTCTATATGCTCCAAGCTAAAATCTCTAAAAAAGGAGGCTCATATTTGGGCGTAGAAAAATAAAGTCGTAGACTTTAAGTCTCTTTTTAGTATCGAAGTTTCTCTTAGGTATTTTAATGACCCCAACGACCCATTATATTTTTTAGATCTGTATAGATAAAAAATATTGGCTATGGAGGAGGAAAGGAAAAAAATTATTCTGTCACATGAGGCTAAATGGCGCTTGAAAAGTAAGGCCATCTGGGTCGCTGTTGGTGATAAAAATTCGAAATTCTTCCATATGCATCCAAATAAAAGGAGGATGAAAAATTCCATTAGGGAGATCATGGACGATGAGGGTAATTTAATTTTCTCTCAATAAAAGATTAAAGATGTGGTTGTCCGTCATTTTAGGCATTTTTATAAGAAATATGCTCAAGATTTTACAGCTCAGATGGATTTTGTATCTCTCACGCCTAAAATGTTCTCAGAGGAAAATAATGTTATTCTTAGTAGCCCGATCAATATGGAGGAGATATCAGCTATTTTGAAGGACTGTTCCAAGGACAAGAGTCCCAAGCTAGATGTATTGGGGGTAGAATTATTTATTCATTTTATGGATCTGATGGCCCCATACCCATTGACAACTGTTGAGGAATCCAGGACCCTCGCCTATATTTTAGGGGCTATGAATTCCACTTTTATAACACTATAATATTCCTAATGGAAATATACAATGCTAAACAAAGAAGACACAACAAGGACACACATAAAATTTAGACGCAATTCAGACACCATGAAATAAACCAAAAACTATGTTGTTGAGCCATTTTATTTATAAGTAAGAGGGTACAATATGGTGCTAGAAAGAATGCACCTGAGCTTGCACAACGCAAGCTAGCAAAGCCCAAGTGAAATATATGAAACCCTTCTCTGATCTGTTGCTGCTCTCTATTGAACACTGCACTGAAACTGCTCATAAATACGCTGCTGGTTGCAAGGAGTTTCTGTTATGACCTCCTCTGATGCTCAGAAAATTTCGGGAAATTAACTCGGGACTCTCCACCAATAACTCAAAAGAACCAACAAAGGAATCAGCCAAATTTTACCTCGGATTTTTGGCTCAACTTTCCCCTAGCTCCTCTAGCTACTGGCTGAGTTGGGATCCCTGTTTGACCCCTCAAATTGCCCAAATTTTTTTTCCAATTTAATCTTGGCCTCTCCTCAATAAACCTAGAAAATCCCAGAAAGGGTTTTTCCTAGTCTTGACGCTCTGAAATTGACCCCTAAATTCTTGTCCCTCCTCCACAAGCAGCAGATGTAACCTGTAGAAAATGTTGTGTTTACTTCTCCAGCAAAATGCTAGAAAATTCCCCACAACACTTCCCCGAACTCCACCTCAAGTTTCAACGCCTAACTCCTTTCACTCCTCAACCTCTAAGCGTGGCTCTTCCAAGGACTGCATAGTCCCTACGCTGATATTGTTGTAACTTCCCCAAACTCACAACCTTTGATGCTGGCACAAACTGGAATAGGTGAGAATCCCTCCTTGGGCTGGCACTCAAAGTCCACTGAAGCAAAGATTGGGATTTCCCCTCGAAAACACCCATGTGGTGAGAAACACTTGCAGACTTGGCTTCAACTCAAGCGTGCTTGTCTAAGACAAATTCTCAAATGTTCATAAATGCCCCAAATGAGTGCCTATTGCTCTTTTTATCAAAGGGCCTCCAAAATTCCCATGCGGGCCCAACTCAAATTTTCCCCACCAACTTCGCTCCAATGAGAGAGTATTCCTCATGTGGGTTGTAATTTTCCATGGGGTGGACCCCATGCTCCACTAGAGCCACAATATTTACCTTCCTTCCTAATGTTTGGGCCCCCACTTAATCCCAAAATTCATGTGGGGCCTCTGAACCCACATCTCCTAAGTGAAAACATGAAATAAGTCAAAATTGGGCAAGATTGATATTTACCTTAACAATATTGCTAAGTGGGAATATCACAGTCCTCCACGCCAACACGTTGATTGTCCTCAAGCAACTACCAAACAAGCGCTCTCTAGTTGTTGCTCCCCATTGTCACTGCAAAAATGTGCCAGGGTCCCAGATATTCCATTGAATCGTCCCTGACCTCTGCACAGTCGTGACATGAAATAATCCCTTAATACCAGGATCCCAAGCCATCCTGTCCCACCTAAAGCTCCCCTTGCTCCACTCACTATCATTTCTGGTACAAATACCAGAAGTCCCCCATGCCATTGGTGACTCGCTAAAGCCCAAAGGAATATCTGAGTGACCTCCCCCTGTAGCAGTCAACTCACCCCTAATGGTCATTGAGCTGTCAAGTACTATGATGCCTGGATACCATGCTAGCCTCAGAAGGGTTCCACCATGTTGTCGCCGCGCCACTATGGCTCTAACAGTCTTCCCATCATGCATACATTGTATCCTCCTCTCCTAGAACTCGATGGTGGAACACTGATAGAGGCAAGACACATCCTGCCCAGACATCTCCATGACGCCAAAGCCTACCCATCCAAATATAACTCCAAACTTGTGCAACAACAGAGAAATTTTGCATCACCATCCGATGAAGGCATCTGTGTACCCCCATGTGCCAACCCAAAAGTGAACTAGACGACTCTCTACCATGACTTCGACCATCACGAGGCAAAGTGATATATCAATCAACTGAATTCCTGCATCTCATAGTTGGACTTGCTACAATATAACTCTAACAACTACAGGAATCCATCTGTGCCTCAACTATAGTCCCTTCATGTGATTAATATATAGGCTCCATATATCATGGGATAATCTAATGCATGCTAATCTTCCTTGTACCTGCCACTGTGTAGTACTGATGACCACTGGAAGCCACATGTGCCAAATAGCTACCCCCTAAATGAAACTGATATATGGGTATCTGATACTCACAATTGACTTAGGGTATGTGGATCCCTCCTATTCCTTCCAACCATCTCCACTGGGTTTGCCATCCACCCTCTCGATAATGTGCCAATAGAATGTCTGAAGCCTATACACATACTGGGAAACTACCTCCGCCGTACCCAATATCCTCTGGTTATGCATGATCTCGACATGCATTCAGGAAAGAGTGACACATGTCTCCCTTGTGACCAATCCACAGGTGTAGGCTCAATGATGAACGATATTCTGCCCCTACAGATGATCACCTCATCCCCCAAACTGCGGTTGTCAACTAGCACACTGACCCAATGCCATAGCTGAGAAGTCTCTACCTAGTGCTCTGAGTGTCATCCAAATATCTGAGTTGAGCTCCTTGTCCCCCACTACTCATGCCCAAAGTACCAAAGGACAACATCCAAATCGACTGTGCCTGTAAGTGATGTAGAACAAGGTCAGACATGTGAGTCCCCATGGATACCATCAAGTATTTCTCATCTATGTCCTTGTCGATCCTGGGTGAAGTACACCCAAAGGTATTCCTGGTGTCTTTGTCCATGAGTATCCTTGGAGGCAACACTCCAAGACCCCGCTGTGCAGCACCATATGCCCTTGCATACCACTGATCATCCTTGTACTCTTGGACATGCCACTATACACCGCATCCTACCCTTATACACCGTTGGACACCCCCTGCTACTGATGTCCCATCTTGTATCACCTCGTGTCTTGCCTGTGTCACCATACTTGACACTCCCCACGGGTACTTAATGTGATGTGAGATACTCCTCCTACTCCGCAGTGTAAACCAACAGGCTACGACACACCACCTTGCATATCCATGCTCCTCTACATGCCACTTCTCCTCGCTGCATAGCCCTGCATCAATATGCATCAATATGCATCCCTATGACATAACACTAGACCCTATGACATAACTCTGTGTTTTCTTGTGTACCACTTCCCACTGTTGTACCACCTTATAACATATAGTATCCTGCATGGGCCAAAATATCCACCACTCCATTAGTAAACCCTCCATGATGTGGGCTACATCTCTCCATCTACTCTGAAAGACTTGAGCAGTCTGACTCCTCACATGTTAACGGAAATGACACTATTGCACTTATCCTTAATAGCTCCAGTGTCCAATATACAAATGAGAGAGCAGTGTCTCCATGTAATGCCCTCTCTGGTGGCCTACTACTACCACCTCCTCCTACCAACTCCTGCCAAAGTAGGCTAATCACCCTGTGACTCCACACACAGTCAATATGCCAAGGCAACTCATGAAATGTGCCTCCCCCCCTGTGTAATATCTCGAAAAATGAAATAATCAATAGATCTAGCACATCTAAGTGTTCTAGTTAAAATAACTATAATCAAACACTGAACAATGGGGTATGGAAATGTAGCCTTATTTATATTAATAACTGACGAAAAATAGTACATGCCCATACAAAGTATCAGAGCCCCTGCAATGGCATGCACGACTGCTCATCAAAAGAGAAAAATAAAGACTAAAGCACAATTGTGGACCCTGGATGGATCCACCAGATAAAAAAACACCCACGGGGTTTTCGTCTCGACGATCAACTGGAACTGGCCATGCCAAGTTCACAAGAAAAACACTATAAGATATATAAACTTGATTGATCCTCAATGCGTACCTTCCATCCCCTTTTATAGGCTTGATGGACTCTCTGGAGACCTTATATTATTATTTTCCCTCGAAAACTGAAGGCAAATACCATGCGTTGATACCAAGGGAAAATACCATGGTAAATACCATGGACAAATTTCGTCCATTTTGACCAGATCAAGAAAGGGAATATTACACCCTGTCGAACCATCTTGTCACTAGTGTTGTTAGGGGCTCTAAGGGAGATCTGAAAATGTGTGTGCACCCAAACAAAAAATCCATCGTGCATCTACTACCATCACCTAGTGACTCTATGATGCGATGGGAATCCCACCTTGAACCCAACAACAATATGGATCTCGTGTCCCTCTAGTAATCCCTAGCCTCTGAAGCGAACTATGTTACAAACCTAGTGAGTGGCATCTTTGTTGCCCCTCATCAAGGGCTAGCCTAAAGGATGGCTACACAATCTCATCCATTATGGACTCAACATGAGCCTCCAACTTCTCCTCCATGGACAACCCAATACGCAAGACATGCTCACCAGTTAGTTGTAGGTGATTGTCATCCGACAACTCTGTCATGGACCTAGAGGCATTTGTACCTATCAGCTCCTCAACAATGGTGGAGCTGTCTCTCGACACCTCATCAACCTATGGTGCATTGCTATCACTTGAGAACTCGGTCACAACCTCGGATACCTCAACAATGGATGATGCCTCATCAATGGGTGTATTCTTAATTGTCTCCTTGCCAACCATGGCCCCTTCAACTGCTCTTTCATCTTCTTCCTTAATACTCCTCATCAACCCTGCATAATTCCATGAAATTCCCATTGATTTGTGCATGTATATTAGTTCACAGAACTCCCAAAAAGACAGGGACGCTTGAATTCCATGTCCCAGTAATTGATATGCCCTCCAATTTCCTACCAATAAATCCACATCAGCTGCAATCATGTCTTGCCATCTTGATGCATTATCCACAATTTTGGGCATAGTGGATTTGTATAATTGAGAATGGTCTTGATTCCTAATTGTTGCACCAATTAGTTGCTTCCCCACACCAACCATCATTTGTTGCACCCTAATCACCTCATTCAAGGTTATTTCCATGTTGTTTGATTTTAACCTTTCTTGGGATCCCATGGTTTCTTATTTTTTTATTCTGGTCTTGTCATAGAATGAAGGGTTTCCCATAGGCTAAGCTAAGATTATGGCTCTGACACCACTGTAATATTCCTAATGGAAATATACAATGCTAAAAAAAATAAAACATAGCAAGGACACACATGAAATCTACACGCAAGTCGGACACCATGAAATAAATAAGAGGGTACAATATGGTGCTGGAAATAGTGGACCTGGGCTTGCACAAGGCAAGCTAGCAAAGCCCAAGTGAAATATATGAAATCCCTCTCTGATCTACTACTACTCTTTGCTGAATACTGCGCTGAAACTGTCAAGAAATACGCTACTGGCTGCAAGGAATTGTTGCTACGACCTCCTCTGATGGTCAGAAAATTCATGGAAATTAACCCTGGGCTCTCCTCCAATAACCCATAAAAACCCACGAAGGAATTGGCCAAATGTTGACCTCGGAATTTCGAGCCAATTTTCCCCTAGCTCCTTTAGCTGCTGGTTGAGTTGGGATCCCTGTTTGACCCATCAAATCTGCCCAGAAACTTTTGCCAAATTAATCTTGGCCTCTCCTCAATAAACCCAGAAAAATATAGAAAGGGTTTGTCCTAGTCTTGATGCTCCAAAACTGACCCCCAAATGTTTGGCCCTCCTCCAAAAGCAGCAGATGTAACCTGTAGCAAATTTTGTGTTTGCTGCTCCACCAAAATTTTGGAAAATCCCCCACAACACTTCCCCAAACTCCATCTCAAGTTTCAACCCCTAACTCCTTTCACTCCTCAACCTCCAAGCGTGGCTCTTCTAAGGATTGCACAATGATTGTGCTACTACTACTGGACCTTCCCCAAACTCACAACCTTTGCTGCTGGTACGAATTGGAATAGGTGAGACTCTCTCCTTGGGCTAGCACTCGAAGTCCACCGAAGCAAGGGTTGGGATTTCTGCTCAGAAACACTCGTGTTTTGAACATCACTTGCAGACTTGGATTGAGCTCAAGCATGCTCGTCTAATATAAATTCTCAACTGATCATAAATGCGCCAAATGAGTGCCTCTTTCTCTTTTTACCAAAGGGCTTCCAAAATTCCCATGTGGGACCCACTCGAATTCCCCCCACCAACTTTGCTCCAATGAGATCATATTCCTCATGTGGGAGATAATTCTCCATGGGGTGGCCCCCACACTCCACTAGAGCCGCAATATTTCCCTTCCTTTCTAATGTTTGGGGCCCCACTTAATCCAAAAATTCATGTGGGGTCTCTGAACCCACATCTCCTAAGTGCAAACATGAAATAAGTCAAAATTGGGCAAGATTGTTATCTCCCTTAACAATATTTCTAAGTGGGAATATCACAAACATTTATCTCTAAAAGGAAAGAGCCTTATATCTTTGTTGATTACTGCCCTATATCTCTTTGTAACACTATTTATAAGATGATCTCAAAATTGTTAGCATCTCGGATAAAGAAGGCCTTGTTGACCCATATATCTCATGAACAGTTTGGGTTTCTTGAAGGGCACCAGATCTAGGATGCCATCGCTATAGCACAAGAATGCATTCACTCTATTAAGGTGCATAGATTGAAGGCATGTATATTGAAATTTGATCTGGAAAACACATATGATTTAGTGGATTGGGAATTCCTGAGAATGATTTTGTATAAGGTGGAGATGGATCCTGTGAATCAAGTGGATTATGTCATGCTTAACTTACGTGAACTTTTCTGTTATCATCAATGGTCTCCATACCCAATTTTCAGGGCTTTCAAGGGGCTTCGTCAAGGTTGTGCTCTTCCCCTCTTACTTTTTCTATTGGTCATATATTGCTTGAGCTTCAAGATAGGGGATGCGAGAGATAGAGGTGTGATATCACGAATAAGGGTTTCTCGTAATATTTCTATCTCTCATTTGATATTCGTTGATGATTTTTTGTTTGGAGGAGTATATGACCTGAATAAGTGGATTCACACTCACAGTATTATTAAGTTCTTTGGCGATGCTCCTGGTGTGCACTTGAGTAAAACAAAGTCTATTTTGATTTCTGGGGAACCTGAGGATGTGCTTATTATTGATATTTGTAAACTTTTCGTGATTACATCCTGTCATCTCGAGGAGGATTTCACATACTTGGGTTTTAGATTAAAACCAAAAAGATGTGGTATCATGGACTAGAAGTGGTTGTTTGAAAGATTCAAAAAGAGGTTGGCTGGATGGACACACAGAAGGTTATCCATAGGGGGTTTCTTGACCTTGATCAAATCAGTCTTAATTCATATCTCCTTTTTTTGGATGCATATGTTTCATCTTCCTAGGGAGATTATCCACAAGATCGATTCAATTATGGCTCGGTTCATATGGGTTGGTCACCTTCAAAAGGGAAGGTTGCATTTGGTCAAATGACACTTGATTGCATGTTCGAACACTGAAGGAGGATGGGGTATTTTGGACATATTTTCATTTACCAAATCCCTTCTCAGATCATGAGAGAAAATATATGAAGGGGGAACATTTTACTAAATGGATAAGGTGGGGAGCAAGGAATAAAACATCTTCCTCTTACATCTGGTGTAGTATGATTAAAAACTTTCCTTGGTTGTTTGGGTTTCTTAAGTGAGAAGTTGGTGATGGTACTTAGATTGAGATTGGATTAGATGCTCTAAAGGGATTCTCTGGGAATCATTCCTTATATGTTCCTCTATTATCCTTTCTTCACGACAAAGGGTTTTTCTATCTCAATCAGATTCATCGTGCTCACAATCAAGAAAATATCTATCGATGATGGTATAAGGCAGAAGATCTGGGCGTTGTTGGGGGACTTGTTGTTGAATGGGAAGAATATATGTCACAATTATGTGTTGCAGGTATTTATATTAATGCCAATGGGGATAGGATGGTTTGGGACGACAAACTAAATAAGGGGCAAGCGATTGCAAGGGAGATATATAGTAGGCTGCCCATGGTGGAGGTTCCATAATAAAAATTTAAATGGTTTCAAGAAGCGTGGAAATGGGAGGTTCCAAGAAATCTCTTATGCTTTTGCTGGTTGACGCTACACGAAAAAATCCTCACATGGAACAACCTACTCATAAGGGGCTCCATTGGCCAAAACATATGTCCTGTGTGCAAAAAGGGGTCCAAGGATACTTGCCACCTTTTATTGAGATGTTTGTTTGCAGTGCGGTGTGGGAAGGTGTCAAGGATGCATTAAACATTATTGAGGTTCAGGAGTTTCAATCTATGGAGTCATGTTTATCTTCTTGGTTTCTTTCCCACAAGAAATTTATATCCCTTCCTTTTTACATCATTTGGACTATACGGAGTAGTAGGAACTCTCTATTGTTTGACCAAAAAGTTGCTAATGTCAGAGATATTATCATTAAGGTGATGACTTATTTTTCAGAAATAGGGTCAACTAAGAAGCAAATAAAAAAAATACATATTGTGTATAAGGTCATATGTAAAGATATGCCGGTCGGTTTTTTTTTACGGTGCTTGTCAGCAAAGGACTTGTGGATGTGGAGCATTTATTGTATTAGAACCCATTAGATATTACCACTTCTGGTGGGAGGGTTGTAGAGGTACAAACAATAGGGCTGAAATTATAGCATTATGGGGGTTATTGATATGCTCTAGATGGCTGGGGTTGGCAACACTTCACATCTACGGTGATGCAAAAGACATCGTTGATTGGGTTAAGGAGCAATCTTAGTTAAATCTGCTCATACTATCAAATTGGATGTGTCGTATTTGAAATCTGGTGAGTTCTTTCCAGTCTATATCCTTTGGGCACATTTATAGGGAGCAATGTTTTGGATCTCCTCTCCAAGAGAGCCATTGGAAAGGAACCTGGGAATTTTTTTTTTGAGCATATGTGCAACATTCCTTTTCAAATGCTGGAAGCATTATCTTCTCTTAGTATACTATATAGTTCATTATATGTCAGAAGAGACACAGTTGTTAACTATAAGGATAAATCATAATTAGTTTTATATACTCAGAAAGTAACGATGTATTTCATCTTGAACCATACATTTTTGTTCTTTATGAAGATTTATGGTAGTCTACGAGTGACTTTAAAGATAAGATAATGAGGGGAAACATGAGTAAAAAAAGAGTAGTTATGAAAATTACAAGATGTGTTTTACTGGTTATTTAGAGGATATTCTGTATTATCCACAATATGTAAGAATTTTTTAGGAGAACGATCTATGATTTTTGTACTCTAATTTTTAATGAAAAGATAACATTTTTTTCTTCTGAAAAAAAAACCTATAGCGTGCATTGTGTGGTAGGAAGGAAGAAGCTGTAGCAGGAAGAAGCTGGAACCGACAGCTGAGATCGAGATTTTTGTGGGGTACACTGAAACACCCCATAATTATCGAGTGTATTTACCAAACAACAGAACGACTGTTGTAAGATGAGATATAAAATTTGATGAGGAGAAAGCCATGCTGTTGTCCTTTGAGAGGGAGATGGACTTGCATGTAGAAGAGGAACTATTGGTTCCCAAGGATGAGCCTCAAGATGTGGATCAGCCACATGCGGAGGATCATGGAGTGGAAAAAAACACTCATGTAGAGCCATCCATAAAAAATGGAAGAAGGTACACAACGAAAGCTAATAGATTGAGACTTGATGCTGCATAGAATGTAGGAGCCCCTACTTCACAACGCAGATAGAGACAGTCTCCTGACTGATTTACTGGTTACATGGCTCTTATGAGAAAATGTATTGTGACTAAACCATCTTCCTTTCAAGAAGCGGTGCAGCAACCAACTTGGGTTGATGCAATGGTGGAGGAGTATGACTCCGTTGTCAAGAACAATGCATGGGAGTTTGTCCCAAGACCGGTCAACGATTAGTGGTTCGATCAAGATGGATCTACAAGGTAAAGCAAGTTGCTGATGGGAGTGTGGAGAAATACAAGGCCAAATTTGTGGCCCGGGGATTCTCACAGATCGAGGGGATAGATTATGATGAGACTTTTGCACCTGTTGCAAGGTACTCTTCCATAAGATCCATCCTTGCGCTCTCAGTGTAGAGAGGTTGGCGCATTCATCATATGGATGTGAAAACTTCGTTTCTCAATGGGATCATTGAGGAAGAGGTGTACATAGAGAAACCTGAAGGTTTCAAAATCTTCAAGAGTGAGTCGCATGTGTGTTGACTCAAAAGAGAACTGTATGGGCTGAAGCAAGCACCCCGTGCTTGGTACACTCGGATAAATAGCTATTTCACCAGACTGGGCTTCACCAAAAGTGAAGCAGATGAAAACCTGTACCAGATTGTAGTTGACGATGAGCTATTGATTATTATTCTTTATGTTGATGATCTAATTTTGACTGGTGATGAGCAGTTGATACACTCATGCAAGGAGGATCTTGCAAGGGAGTTCTAAATGAAGAACATGGGACTCCTTCATTATTTCCTTGGATTGGAAATATGGCAGTGGGATGGTGAATTTTTTGTGTCTCAAGGGATGTATGAAAAGGAGATACTAGGTAAGTTTCACATGGAGAGATGAAAACCCATGGATACTCCTCTTCCAGGAAATTGGAGGAAAGAGGATGTTGCTTCTGGAGAGGTAGTGGATGCTACTGTCTACAGGCAGTTAGTTGATTCACTGATGTATCTAGTGAACACCAGACCAGACATTTTCTACGCAGTTAACCAACTGAGTCAAGTTATGGTTAAGCCTACCCAGCTCTTTTGGAAGGCAGGGAAGCATGTCTTGAGATACTTGAGGGGCACATTAGAGTATGGTCTATGGTATAGATGGACAGAGGGAGTGAAGCTTCAAGGCTTCACAGATGCAAATTAGGTAGGCAGTCCATCAGACAGAAAGAGCACATCAGGAGGGATCTTCAGCATAGGATCGACAACAGTTTCCCGGTATAGTAGGAAACAACGATCCATGGCACTCAGTTCAGCGGAATCAGAATACATGGCAGCTAGTCAAGCTGCATGTGAGGCTATTTGGATGAGAAAGATCATGGTTGGTTTGTTTGGTTCTCAGATGGATTCGACAGTGATTCATTGTAATAATCAGAGTTGCATTAAAATCTTGATTAATCATGTGTTTCATGATAGGTCCAATCATATAGATATCTGGTACCATCATCTCAGAGATTGTGTGTAACGAAGAATAATGTTGCTTCAGTATATTCCCACGGAAGATCAGGATGCAGATATTGTGACGAAGGCGCTCGCCAGGAGAAAATTCGAATACCATAGGGAGAGGATCTGGGTGAAGGATAATCCATTTCATTTGAGAGGGAGTGTTGAAATTCAATAAGAAAATTTTAGCATCCATGCCTAGTGCATTAACCACCTACATTAGGGTGGGGCCCATAGTGCTATTTTTGGTGCATGTCTATTTTAGTTATCCCTTAATTAAGATGGACAATAAACTGTAATCTATTCTCAATAATAACTTGAAATAGTTAACTGAGAGTGATAAACTCATTTTTCTAGTGGATTTCGAGTTAGAGGTAGTTGGTGAGGCATGCAGAGTAATTCTAGTTGTAACATAGTTCAAAGTGTAGTGGTGCATTAGTTTAATGCATGTTGTAATTAGTTTAACTCAGTTAAGTGAGCTAAAATCAGTTGTGCTAGTTGTAACTGAAGATACACTAGTGAGAGATCAAATGAATTAAATATTAATTAATTCACAATCAGTGATCTCACATGCAACTGAGGATTTACTATTATTAGATGCATGCATGTCACATCCACTGGAGACCCAGTTGAGATCTAGGTGAAAGGGAAGTTGACTATCAATTGTAGGATTATTGGGTTGCACACATGCAACCAAACACCCATTGGAGTGCCCATGATACTTGCACAGTCAAGGAAGGCCATAATTCCTATCTTTTAGGGATTGCATTCATTAGGGATTGCACAAGCAAGGCAAGCTGTCTGGAAGCAGTATATTGGCTAAGTATTGGTCAGTTTTTGTATGACAATGTGAGAAAATTAGCTGAGTACTGGAGGGCTCTTGTGAGAAGACTTTTGTATGTAATTGTTTCATGATCCATGCTGAATATACAATAGAATATAGTGGGGTTTTGAGCAGCAAGCTTTCCCTGATAAATTATATGTGTTGTGTTTGATTTGATTCTTCTTTACTTCATGTAATTGGCGATTGTGTTTTTAATTCCACAAAAGATTTGTATAAACAATTCAGTATTTAACGTTAGTACATTGTTAGATCGGGTGAATCCAAGATATACATGCATGTTGTATAATTTCTACAGGAGCAAGGAATAAAACAACTTCCTCTCACATCTGGTGTAGTATGATGAAAAACTTTCCTTGGCTGCTTGGGTTTCTTAAGTGAGAAGTTGGTGATGGTACTCAGATTGAGATTGGATTAGATGCTCTAAAGGAATTCTCTGGGAATCATTCCTCACATGTTCCTGTAGTATCCTTTCTTCACGGCAAAGGGTTTTTCTATCTCAATCAGATATATCGTGCTCACAATCAAGAAAATATCTATAAAAAATGGTATAAGGCAGAAGATTTGGGCGTTGTTGGGGGAATTGTTGTTGAATGGGAAGAATATTTGTCACAATTATGTGCTGCATGTATTTATATTAACACTAATGGGGATAGGATGGTTTAGGACAAGAAACTGAAGAAGGGGCAAGCGATTGCAAGGGAGATATATAGTAGGTTGCCAATGGTGGAGGTTCCACAAGAAAAAATTAAATGGTTTCAAGAAGCGTGGAAATGGGAGGTTCCAAGAATGCTCTTATGCTTTTTCTACTTGATGCTACACGACAAAATCCTCACCTGAAACAACCTACTCAGAAGGGGCTCCATTGGCCCAAACATATGTCCTGTGTGCAAACAGGGGTCCAAGGATATTTGCCACCTTTTATTGAGATGTTCGTTTGCAGTGGCGATGTGGGAAGGTGTCAAGGATGCATTAAACATTATTGAGGTTCGGGAGTTTCAAACTATGGAGTCATGTTTATCTTCTTGGTTTCTTTCCCAGAAGAAATTTGTATCCCTTCCTTTTTACGTCAATTGCACTATCGTTAAGGTGACGACTTATTTTTCAAAAATAGGGCCGACTAAGAAGCAAATAAAAAAAAGACAGATTGTGTATAAGGACATATGGAAAGATATGCTGATCGGTTTTTTTACGGTGCTTGTCAATAAAGGACTCGTGGATGTGGAAAATTTATTGTGTTAGAACCCAATAGATATTACCACTTCTGGTGAGAGAGTTGTAAAGGTACAAACAATAGGGCTGAAATTATAACATTATGGGGGTTATTGATATGCTCTAGATGGCTGGGGTTGGAGACACTTCACATCTACGGTGATGCAGAAGACATTGTTTATTGGGTTAAGGAAAAATCTTAGTTCAATCCGCCCATACTATCAAATTGGATGTGTTTTATTTGAAATCTAGTTAGTTCTTTCCAGTCTATATCCTTTGGGCAATGTTCCGGATTTCCTCTCCAAGAGAGGCATTGGAAAGGAACCTGGGAAATTTTATTTACAGCATATGTGCTGGATTCCTTGTCATATGCTGGGAGCATTATCTTCTCTTAATATGGTATATAGTTCATTATATGTCAGAAGAGACGCGGTTGTTAACTATAAGGATAAATCATAAGGGCTTTTATATACTCTGACAGTAACGATGTATCTCATCTTGAACCATACTTTTTGTTCTTTCTGAAGATTTGCGGTACTCTGTGAGGGAATTTAAAGATAATATAAGGAAGGGAAACATGAGTCAAAACAGAGTAGTTATGAAAATTACAGGATGTGTTTTACTGGTTATTTAGAGGATATTCTGTATGATCCACAATATGTAATAATTTTTTAGGAGAACGATCTATGATTTTTGTACTCTATTTTTTAATGAAAATATAGCATTTTTTTCTTCTGAAAAAAAACCCTGTAGCATGCATTGTGTGTTCACATGGCTTTTCTAAATGGCTCGAACATCTATGATTCGTCTTTATATTCCTTTGGACAGAGTTCTATGATTTATTAATGTAATACACTCTCTGTGAGTATATAAAGCATAACACATGCTATGACAGGATCTGGCATACGCATGGCTCATGGTTCGATTTCTGTAGAATCAATATTGCAGTGACTTCGATTACTGAGACTCGTATTATTTCCATGGTCCGCTATTACGATAAGGCATCACTTAGTTTTTTATGGTTCGAATTACAACTCTGTGGCTCGCTTCTATTTCATAGGCACGTTATAACTCTCATATTTGCTTCATCTATGGCTCGCAACCGAACCGTGTGCATCAGATGACCGGTTCGTGTGTTGCAACAATTCAGATCAATTTGACTTAACACATTCACATGTTATATGAAGGATCACATGGTATAAAGTTCGCACTTTGTATTGGTTCGGAGAATGCACTCACATTTCTTGCGTTATTGAAGATCAAATTACAGTGAAACCCGAATATGAATCATTGTCTCTAAGGCTCGGATCTATAGCTTGTTCTTGGCTTGCATACGTTATTGAAGATTGCGCACTCTCCTGTGATCGCATTTCTGTGAATTGATCAAAATAAAAAATATAGCACGGATCACAATCCGCTCGATTTGACCCCGTGGCTCGTTAACATTGATAAATATAGTCTTATGATGCCTCGCGGTCATGGCCTGCTCACTGTGGTGACTCACCGATGACAACAATATCGAAAATAATATGGTTCAGTGGATGATATGTAATTCAACATTGATCTGTGGAATGTAAGACAAGATATTGTAAAGTAACAGTAACATAGCTGGAAGAAGTAGATGGTGATGTTGCTGGTGATATTTTTGAATATGGTGGCAGGAAGGAAGGAAAAGATGTAGAGCCTCAAATAACGGTAAAAGTTCATGTATCAAGGGCCACTCACGAACTATAGGACAGAAGCTTAAAGGATGCATGCGATATAGGACAGACCTGGTAAGCCGCTTCTGCAGTAATAACCTGGGCGAAGGTTTACCTCAAGCGAAGCAGGTTTTGGTAAGACGTCCACCATTCACCATGCAGAGTTCCTGGGCTGGAGGAGAGCAGGGGCAAAGTTTTTCGGGCTAGAGGTATAACAAGCCGCGAGCAGGTTTACAGATTATAATTTATCTATGAGGTAATGCTAGGCGATTGGGGGGTTTTTGGTTTTCTAGTACCACTGGGGTATTATGCTGGACAAAGGAGAGCCTCCGCCACCTTCTGCCAGCAGCAACTTTGTGTCCAGCGTTGTTAGATTTGTCTCTGCTCTCTGGATGGGTTTCTGGGGAAGGTGGTGGGGATCGCTGGTGATATCCAGACCATGCAAAGACATTGGTTTTAAGATGTGCCATCATTGGTGGCGCTGTAATGGATGTGTATGCTGCTGTTTGGACCTATGATTAATCTGCCGAGCTGGGGCTTCCATACTCAGTGTAGGGGTGCTACTGGTTGCTGTTACCCTACTTCCGGCCACCTCCGGTTGGGCTCTTGGTGAGATATCTTCTGTGTATTATTTTGGCCGGCATCGGAAAACGGCTTTCTCCGGGTGGAAGTGGGTGGTGGGTGGCTGGAGTTATTTCTGTGGGGTGGAATAAGTGCGACTGTGACATCGAGGTGTTCCCGATTTGCATCGATTGTGCATATTTTACTTTCTCTATATGCAAGAGTGATTTTGCTATAAATGGCTGGATTTTCTGGACTGATCAAGGGATGGTCATGAGATCTAGATCGAACTTGGTTTCTTTTCGCTAACAAAGGAGGGTGGAATGGATTTCAATTCGTGTCTATCTTTTATATAATGGACAGGTGACTGTAATTCCCCACCTACATTTTTATTACCTCGTATTCTCCCTTTCTTTGATTTCTGGAGGTTCACATGGGAGGGAGGACATAATCTCCTCTGACATGTCTGCACAGGAGGCCTTTATTGCGGCAACGCTGCTAGCGGAAAAAAATTGTGGCAGGAAAAAGCGGACTGAAAGTGCATCTCCACGGCATCCCTAGTATGCTCAGGTGGATCTGTCAGAATCGGAGAAGGTGAAGGCGCGTATTGACTTTACCTCTCACATCCCCGTCAAAGGACCATCTCGCCCCTATCGTCGGAGAGTCAGTCAAAGACTGAGAGATAAGGACTGAACATGTTACAGGCCTGCTCAGAATGTAAATGAGGTGGTATTAGATAATGAAGATATTATTGATAGAGTATGCAGTCTTCAAAAACGTGCACTGGTAGGAAGATGGATTTATGCTGATTCAAAGGAAATTGATATTTATGAGTGGGCTCAGAGGTACTGGGCCAGAAAAGTTGGATACATGCCGAAGATTAGCATGTTGATGGGGAATTGGTTCACAGTACATTTCATGCATGAACATGATTGTAGCAAGGTTATGGACAGGATCTGGGTATCTGGTCGTAGCTATCTACAGATCATGCCATGGTACTTGGGTTTTGACCCTCTTGTGGATGCTCCCCGGGGCAAGTTCTTATGGGCCAAATTGCCTGGTCTCCCGCTAGAGTACTGGACTGAAAAGGCTCTCACTACTATCGGGAACTCCATTGGAACGACTAGGTACGTTGATCCAAGGAGTGTTGGTATTCCGGATAAACGTGTTGCATGGATTTTGGTCGAAGTGTCCACAATGCGTGAGCTAGCAGGTGATGTGGAGTTGGTATGGGATAAAAGACGACACAAACAACGCGTCGATTTCTAGGGTATACCCTTTTGCTGCCTATGCTGCTACAATACAGGCCACCTACAACGGGAGTGTCCAAACATATTCACGAAGATGAGGCGGAGGTGCAATTACAACATAACAAAGGGGACTGGATGCCATATGTCAATTTCGACTGAGTTGGACTCCACGGGTAAGTCTGTTTCCACTCCATGTCGGATGAGGGATAATAAAATCTATGAATATAACACGGCTTCTGATGCTCCTTTATATTGTAAAAATTATTTTCTGTCATCATCTGTTGCTGGTGCCCACGGGATGACCAATCCTCCACCTCCCAAACCCTCTACTCTTGCCGATCTCCATGCACGATGCCGCTCTGCTAACACTCGATTACGCCCATGGCCTGACAAAGGCCTGCTCATATCTACAGGATCTCCTACACAGCCTCAAATTTTTGATGCCTATCCTGATATTGCTTTACCACAAAGACCCATAAACGACCCCCCCATTAACATTGACCTATCCAATGATATCCCTCTCATTGCATCACCCTCTATGCCAGCCTTGGAATGGACCTCCCCATACAATGAATGTTCTTTTGCTGCTGACCAGACATACGAATCCCCCAAAAATACATTTGGGACAGACCTGGATGGTCTTTTGAAGAACTCGGATCTGGACCTTGCGGTTTTGACTGTCTTTGACAAGAATACCATTGATAAATCCCCTATTATCTCGCTGAGGTTTGCTGCAAACATTACTGTCCGAAAAGACCACAAAATCGGGCTCCAGGCACTTTAGAGGGAAAAAGAAGATGAAAGAACATTTTAGGGGTGAGATTTTGAACCTTCAGGAAATTCCTATCATGCACTCGGAGATGGATTGGGCCCTTAGAGCAAGCCGCCCAAAAAGGGGTGAGACATGACCTCCATTCTATCCCTCAATATTAGAGGGATTGGCAACCCCTCCAAAACTAGCCGCTTCAGGGATTTGGTTAGGAATCATCGGCCATCGATCATTTTTCTTCAGGAAACTCTTTCTCTTCGAAAAACTGCAGTGGATGCTATCATCGAGATCTGCCCGGGGTGGAAGGCTGCTGGGATTGATTCAGTGGGAAGATCTGGAGGTTTAGCAGTAGGATGGGATGATCAGATTTTTAACCTCATGGCTTTCAAATTCTTTGGTGGCATTCTTATTTATGGTTTTTGCAGGGGGATTAGTGAGGAGGTGGCTATAATAAACCTATATGCACCCTGCAATATGAAGTCAGAGTTCTAGACCAAAATGGATAAAAGTGGCATTCTGGATTTAAAATACCCCATGCTAATAGGGGATTACAACATTTCCCTCTCTGTGGAAGAATCTTGGGGTAGTAAAGCAAGATTAGACAGGGTTGCTGGAAGGGTAACACACATCGTGCATAGCCGCGATCTGGTTAACATGAAAGCTCATCCTGTTGTACCTACTTGGTCAAACCGCAGATGTGGTGATGAATACATCGCTAAGGTGCTGGATCATGCTATGGTCAGCACCGGAATGATAAAAATCTTGGGCCACATGCGCCTTTCGGTCCAACAGTCCTCTCTCTCGGACCACATGGAAATATGCCTAACGTGGCGGCATGAATCCATCAAAAATGGAGCCCCTTTTAAATTCAACAGGGTGTGGCTCACGGAACCTGATTTTATAAAGCTGGTAAACACATTTTGGAAGGATGTTGGGGCTGCGACCACCCATGTAGTTGGGTTGGCTCAGAAGTTGCGGGCTTTGAAAAAAATTGTAAAAAGATGGGAGCGCGATAAAAGGTGTGCACAGAGAAAGAAATTGCTAAGGTCTCGGATCTCATACCCCGGGCTTCTGATTATACTACTACCCACCCTCTAGATGTGGGTTATTATGAACACTTAAAAGTACTGGAGGACCAGAAGATTGAGTTACTTAAGATTGAAGAGATCACATGGAAATTAAAAATTAGAAAGCAGTGGCTCAAAGAGGGTGACCTAAATACAAAGTATTTTCATGCGTGTGCATCTGGCAGAAGGGAAAAAAACACCATATGGAAAATCTGCAACAAGGAGGGAACCATTATATCTAATGAAGACGAGATCAGGAGGGCTGTAGTAGAACATTTTGAAGATTTTTATAAGAAAGATGAGGGGATCTCGATCCACAACCAACAGTGGGTATTAAATCACATCCTGGAGATGTTTGACCAGGAATCTGCAGAGGGTTTCATGATGCCCGTTTCTAAGGAGGAGGTACAGGAAGTGCTAAATCATTTGCCAGGGACAAAAGCCCTGGGCCGGATGGATGGCCGGCCGAATTCTATATTAGCTTCTTTGATCTAATGGGGGATGAATTATTGGAGTTGATTGAGAAGATCAGGATAAAAGGCCATAATCCGGGTGACTTAAATGCCACTTTTATTGCACTCATTCCGAAGTCTTTGGATCCTATTTCTTTCTCGGACTACTGCCCCATTGCACTTTGCAATGTCTTGTACAAGATATCCTCTAAGGTGATTGCAAACAGGTTAAATAGTACACTTTCCAGGTGGATCTCGGATGAACCGTATGGCCTCCTTAATGGCAGATCAATACATGATGCTGTGGCCATCGCACAGGAAGCAATGCACACTATGCATGACCAGAAACAGGCAGACATTATATATAAGGTCGATCTCTATAAAGCTTATGACTCAGTAGACTGGTCCTTCATTAGACTTGCACTCTACAAAATTGGTCTGCACTTGCCCGCCATTAGATGGATCATGGCGTGTATTTGTACGGTGCATTATAGTGTCATCATCAATGGGATTCCTTCTGCTTTTTTCAGCACTGGACGTGGGCTGAGACAAGGTTGTGCACTGTCTCCGCTCATTTTTCTCCTTGTCATGGATGGTTTTAGCTGATTGATAAATAATGCTGCTGAGGAGGGTCTCTTCACAGGTATGTTGGTTTCTCCACAGGTCAGGATTACTCACTCTCTCTTCGTTGATGATTTATTGGTATTTGGGTGTATCCTCCGCAAAAACTGGGCTTTCCTTCACACGATGTTGGACAGTTTTGGCTCTGCTACGGGGTTAATCATCAATAAATTAAAATCTATGTTGCTTTATGATCACAGTGAGGAGGCGGAAGTACAACACATCGCTGAGATCCTGGGGGTGTGTGCTGCCAAAATAACAAAAGGTATCACCTACTTGGGATTTCATATAAAACCCTGTGCATATGTGAACAAAGACTGGGAATGGATTATTGAAAAATACAGGGGCAAAATATCAAAGTGGACTAACCGATGGCTTACATTGGGCAGTAGATTCATCCTCTTTCAAGCTGTATTGTCTCAGCTCACGGTACATTGGCGCCACCTGTATCTTCTTCCAGCTCACATTTGTGAGAAGATAAATGCTATTGTGTCTCACCTTTTATGGTCCGGAGTGGGATCACACAAAAAATACCATTTCTGTAAACTTTCGGTGGTTTCCAATCCTAAGGTGATGGGGGGATGGGGTTTGCTGGACCTACAGACTTTCACTTTTGCCCTATTGACTAAATCATTATGGAGGGCTCTGACGGGTAGCGGTATATGGTCAAAAATCATGGTGGACAAATATTTGGGTGTTAGATCACTAGAGGCTTATATACAGGGTCCTATTATCTCTCATAAGAATGCCTCAATCATATGTAGGAGCATATCAAAATGCCGTGATATTATCACAAACAGAGTGGTGTGGAAGTTTGGAAATGGGAGGTAGATTCCCATCCCATGCAACAACATATTGGGCGTAATGGCTGACTCTTATATAGATCCGGATTTCTTCCACAGATTGACTCATAGAGGTTTCATATACTTATCTAACTTCATAACACATTGGGAAGTAGGTGCTCATGTATGGATGACTTTTGATGCACTTGGTATGCAGATTGATGATAGGGAGAATTGGCAGAGTCTCATCAGCTCTCTTCAGGTTGCTGGATTCTTCTTTGATCCAACGGGTGACCGGATAGTATGGGGAGGGACATACAAAGGCACAAACATCTGTGTCAAGGATCTGTATCTGCACATAAAAGTTGAAGGCCACACTGCTACTGACATTCTTGGTTTCTCAAAGGTGTGGAAATGGAAGATCCCTCATAAGATTACACTATTCAATTGGCTTCTCAGAAAAGGTAAGATTCTCACGTGGGAGAATCTACAAAAAAGAGGGAAGCATGGACCAGGACCATGCACAATGTGCAAAGAGGAGATGGAAACAGTCACTCATATTTTCTTTGATTGCAAGGTGGCATTAGGACTTTGGGAAATGTTCTCACACAGGGCATGTACCCCAACTTGGAGACCGTTGTCTCAGAATCATGCATATGATTTTTGGGCTTCAAAGGGTGATGGGAATAAGGCTCTTCCCTATTATGTAAGTTGGGAGATTTGGTGCACTAGGAAAAACATGATGTTCAATGAGGGGCTATTGGATATCTCTAGGATATACACGCGAATTTTGGAATGGCTCCATATTAATCCTGTTTCGGATAGGGTATGTAAGGATATGTCCATCAAAATTAGACCTCACTGTATCCATATTCCGGCTCTATTTTTTGATGGAGCACAACAGGAAGGAGTCTACGGATGCGGTGCTTGGCTTAAAATGGAGGGAGGGGAGTGCTACCATATCATCTGGAACGAGGGGCCAGGAACAAACAATAAAGCATAGATCATGGCTCTATGGAGCGGGCTCATAGTGGCCCATCATTTGATGATTCCTAGCGTTGATATTTACAGGGATTCCCAGATTGTTATTGAAGGCATTTCGGGTAGGGCATCTCTCAGATGTACAAATCTCAGTGGATGGGTTGAACGCATTCACCATATTCTATCAAAGTTTCAGAGAGCTTCCCTCCATCATATATACAGAGAATTAAACAGGAGGGTGGGTGGGCTATCAAAATTGGGGCTGGAACAAGTATTTGGTTTCATAACAGTCATTCATTACAATGATAACATGGAGAGGGCTTCTTTCAGATTCACATTGTAGGATCATAGCTTTAGGGTTGTTGTATATTACCTTTCTCTGGTTTTTGTTTTGGGTGCATTTGGCTATATATAGTGTGTATCAAAGGTACCTGATCATATTTCAGTCAGAAACAGTAGCGGGGTGCTATTATAAGGAGCATGCGAACCTGATCATATTCTCGAGTCGGGATAGCTACAGTATGTATTAAATACTGGGAACAAGCGAGTATGGGCTCAATACTGAACCTGGTATAGATGCTGTTGTGGGATAATATATTGAAAAACAAGCGAGCCTGGAAATACAACAAGGATACAGCAGTGGGTTAACAATTTGGGAACATGCGAGTCTGTTCATATAAGAGAGTTATCGGTCTCTGCGGACGGTCTTTTAATATCGGGATCATGCGAGCCAGACCTCTCTTTCGAACCTGGGTTCATGTTGGTTTTTCGCTCTTGGATGCTTTCTGTGAGAGGTGTGTATTTTGAAACACTCCTCTTCACATTACCTTCTCCAGGTATTGGAGCTATATACTTGTTTCTAAAAGGTTTCATATTGCCTACAAAGCTAGTACCGGATGGTCATGATGCTGGTATTTTGATATGGTATGACGGTCAGTTTTCTTTTGACATATCACTAGCTCACAAGATTAGTGATTTTGGTTTAGAAGTTTTGGATACTCTGAGATATATTTGGAAGTCAATGTTTGTCGGATCTCTATATTATGCTTTTCATTTCTACTTGGGGCTACTTCTCTATCTATTAGATGCCTGGGCTTTTTTGGACGCAACATCAGTAAAAAAGATTTTACATTTGGATCATCTATGGGCTTTTATCAAGTCCCTGTACGTGATTTGGGATTATTATCATTTGTCTAGCATGGGTCATCCTTTTCTCCTGGAGGGAAAATTGGGCTTCTATCTTCAGATGCGAATGTAATGGCTTATGCACTGTTTTCTCAATTTAATACAAACAAAACAATGTTTTTTCTCTTGTGAAAAACAAAAAAAACAGTAACATAGCTCATTTAGATCGCATTGTGACAAAGGAATCATTGGCTTGGCTTGCGTCACTTCACATCCATAATAGTATCTTGACATTGTAGTAGTGGTCATAAAATTTTGATATTCATAGAAATGAAAATTGTGGAAAGGCTACCTATTTTTGAGAGCTACCTATATATCCCTGAAATTTTTATCAAGACTCATACAAGTGAGAGATATCCATTTTTTTAGAAAGATAAAAACTACTATTTTTTTATAAGACAATAGTACATATGTTTTGGATTTTTAACTGTCCTTCCTTCTACAAACATATAGATTTCTCACGAGATAAATGTTCTATATTGTCTTCATATAACTGTAACTTGACTAATTATCAACTTTTGATTACACAATATTACAAAATTTTATATTATCCCATTCAAGTTTTCATTACAAAAATATGATCTTCCCTTTATATCTAACAACATTTAAAGCTCCGACTTGTTGGTCCTTAGGAGTAGTTGATGGTTCCCATGTTGATCATAGTTCCCTGTTCAAAGACAGAAAAAAAAGAACTTACCCGTTTCCCGATGGATACCTCTTTTTGATAATAAATCTGTAGTCCAATTTTGTTCTCTGTATATATGGTGACAACAACAAAATAGAACACGGGCCCCCAAGGAGAGCTGGTCTCTAAATTCTGTCCATAATTCCCTTTAATTCTTGTCAAATTTATTTTTCAATTTCGTAGAAATTGAAAAATGAATGCTTTAATCCAACTTTAGTTATAGCCACTTATATACACAACACCTTATGTTTCTTTATTTCTAAGCGCCTAAATCACATGTATGCATTTCATGAATTATTCCTTCCAATGCTAAGACTTGGGATAAATTTAAATATATCTCCAGACCTTAATCCCTCACAATATAAATCTACGACAATCCTAAGTCCCAATCGTCGGGAAATTTAATGTATTAAAGCCGATAATACACTTTAATATACCTCAGGCCCCGGGCCCACATATACAATCGACGGGTTTCAATTAAATACACATGCCCATAACTTAGTATATCCTTCGTGTTACTTTGAATGTGATCACCGTTTGATGAGCCATCCTCCAGATCGGATAGCGTACGTCGATATCGTGCTGATTTCACCGTCGATAGTTAACGCGTGATGAGGGAGCGATGAGGCGGTATTGGCCCATTGACGTGGCAACTTTTCATAGGATCACATGACTTTTGAGTGGTTTCCCCTTCGTACAAAAGAGGTGCGATCAAGACTGATTCCGGTTCTATACAGTGATTGACCAGAGTTTCACCGGGGTTGACACTACTCCATGTATTCGCTCCACTCATTAACTCAGGTTCTAACCTCGGGACAAAGTTTCAATTTCTCACAAACACACGCATGCCTCTTCTATGAGTGGGAACTTCCAAAATAGAACTTGCGGGCAGACATCTTACCATTTCACTCTTTCAAAGGCTCGTAGCATACACACGACTCGACACTTACAACAAGACCCCATATATCCCTTCGTGACTTCTTACAAGCGTTATAGCGACAGAACACCTCTCGGAAATTCAAGGGAAATCAAGGCTCAACATAGACAAAGGATTGTGGAGGTTTAACACAGCAAATTATTTCCTCAAGATTAACACAGAACTGAAGGTTGTAATACCTTGGAATTAAACAAATACACACATAGAGACAGTAAATCTACTATCACCACGGATGATCATCAAACATCGAATTTCATTCACCAGAGAGCAAAATGCTTAACACATACACAATATTTACTGTGGAAATCCCCCCGTTCCAATGTATCTGGGGGTTACATTTTATACACCATCATATGTCTCTTCGGTTCCTCTGTGAGGATCGTTTCTACTCTAACAAAAGGCCTAATTACATTCATTCGAATAACTGAACATGACAGATGGACTGAACCTACAACTATTCGACTTCTACTGACTCTAATTGATCTAAATGCAACAGACATCTAAGGTATTGACACCTTGCTGTTACAAATTCGAATGATTTTCAATCCTCCTCGCCACAACATGTGGACAAATTTCCTACATTGCTGGCTAGTGTCTAATGCCCCTGCATTAGACTCCCGAGGGAAAATTTCCTTTGTGAACTCTTGCCCATGAGTTCTTCCACTGATCTGCCTATTTTCTGCAACATTCCTTTAGTCATCCAAGTGGCATCCTCCTCTGGCTGGTCCTTCCACTTGATTAAGTACTGAAAGTACTCTTGTCTTCTGGTCTTCTTGGACACTCTTTTGTCCAATATATTCTCTGGTTGTAATGGTTGTGCTGGAGGCAGCTGCTTTGCCCACTCAAACTGTTCCTTGTCTACTAGTCCTTCTTCTGCACCATCATCTTCATACTTGTACAAATCCGCAACATTAAAAATGGGAGATATTCCAACATCAGGAGGCAATTCAATCTCATAAGCATTAGCAGAAAACTTTCTAAGTATTTTGCATGGCCCAATCTTCTTAAACTTCAGTTTGTTATACTGCTTCTTTGGGAATCTCTCCTTTCTCAAGTGTGCCAAAACCAGATCTCCTACTTCAAAATGGAATTCTCTTCTGCTCGAGTCTGCTCTGCCTTTGTATTTGATGTTGCTGCCTTGTAGCTGTTGTTTCACTTATTCATGTATGGCTTGGATTTCTGAAGCAAATTCCTCACCATCAGCACTCCTCAGCTCTGCCTTTCCTAGATTTCTTAACTCTGATATTCCTCTGGGGTGCATTCCATAAAAAATATGGAATGGACTCTGCCCTATGCTTCTGTTTGGTGAGTCATTATATGCATATTTTGCCCGGGGAAAAATATGATCCCACTACTTGGGATGCTCTCTTGCAAGACTTTTCAACAAAGTTCCCAGACTTCTATTCACTACTTCAGTTTGTCCATCAGTTTGAGGATGATAAGTTGAGCTGAAACTCAGTTTGGTACCAAGTTTCTTCCACAGTGTCCTCCAAAAATGGCCCACAAATATGGTATCTCTGTCTGAAACAATACTCTTGGGAAACCCATGCAGCCTAACAACTTCTTTGAAAAACAAGTTAGCAACATGGGTGGCATCACTAGTTTTATAACATGGAATAAAATGTGCCATTTTGGAAAATATTTCCACCACAACAAAGCCTGCATCATTCCCTCTCTGAGTCTTGGGCAATCCTAGAAAAAAATCCATACTCACCATCTCCCAAGGCCTGTCTGGAATAGGGAAGGGAGTGTACAATCCTGCATTCTGGCTCCTTCCTTTGGAATATTGACAGATTTTTCAATTTTTCACAAACTTGTCCACTTCTTCTCTCATCTTGGGCCAATAATAGAAGTGGCTCAGCTGCTCAAAAGTTTTATTAGTACCAAAGTGCCCAGCAAGTCCACCACTATGCTTCTCCTTGATCAAATTTTCTCTCATGGAACATTTTGGTACACACAGTTGGTTTCTCCTGAATAGTAAGTCCTCCTGCAAGAAATAATCCAGCCATTGGCTTCTATCTATTAGAACAAGGTTACAATATGCTTCAAATGCTTTCTTAAAATCTGAATCTGTTTTATACAGTTCTTTGAGAAAATCAAATCCTACAACTTCAAAATTGGTTTCTTGAACAAGCATGTGCCTCCTACTCAAAGCATCAACTACTTTATTTGCTTGGCCACTTATATGTTTCAAAACAAAGTTAAAACTTTCGAGATACTCAAACCACTTGGCATGCTTATGATTTAACTTGGGCTGTTGTACAATGTATTTCAAAGCATTATTATCAGAGTATAATACAAATTCTTTGGACATTAAATAATGCCTCCACTTTTTCAATGCCTGAACAATTGCATAGAATTCCTTCTCATAAGAGGAATACTTCCTTCTGGTGTCATTCAAATTTTCACTGAAATAAGCTACAGGCCTATCATCCTGACTCAACACAACTCCAATGGCTTCTCCACTGGCATCACACTTCACTTGAAATGGTTTAGTAAAATCAGGCATAATTAAAACAGGCTTTTCAGTTATCTTTTGCTTCAAAAATTTAAAGTTTCTTTCTGCTTCAGTAGTCCATTTAAATGGTTGTTTGCTCTTTTTTATTGTCTCAATGATGGGTGCATTAATCTTACTGAAGTTTCTTATAAATTTCATATAAAAACTAGCAAGTCCATGGAAACTTCTTACCTCAAAAACATTTCTGGGTGAAGGCCACTCCACAATTTCCTTAACCTTTTCTGGGTCCATCTTCAATCCTTCTGCAGAGACAACAAAGCCCAAATACACCAACTCTTCCTTCATGAATGAGCACTTTTTAAAGTTTATCAGCAATTTCTCTTGGTGCAGCTTCTTCAAGACATAATTAAGATGCCTTAGATGCTCTTCTTTAGTTTTGCTGAAAACTAATATATCATCCAGATACACTATCAAAAATTTACCAATAAATTCTTTCAACACTTCATTCTTAAGTCTCATAAAAGTGCTAGGTGCATTTGACAATCCAAAAGGCATTACCATCCATTCATATAGTCCTTCATTCATTTTAAAGGCAGTTTTCCACTCATCACCCTCCTTTATTCTAATCTGATGATATCCACTTTTTAAATATAACTTTGAAAAATATTTGGCACCACTCAAACAATCCATTAAATCCTCAACTCTGGGCAAAGGGAATCTGTACCTGATTGTTATCTTGTTGATTTCTCTGGAATCAGTACACATTCTCCAGCCTCCATCTTTCTTCGGGCTCAATACTGCTGGCACTGCACATGGACTCAAACTTTCTCTGATCAGCCCCTTGTCCACCAATTCCTATACTTGCTTCCTGATTTCCTCATTTTCTATGGGAGTCATTCTGTAGGCTGTCTTATTTGGCATATTTGAACCAAGGATAAAATATATCTGATGGCTGATCTTCCTCACAGGGGGCATCTCATCAGGTAAATCATCCACAACAATGTCACAATAATTGTCTAACATCTCTTGGATTTCTATTGGAAAATCATAAATCTTTGTAGAAGTAAGAACTACCTTAGGTTTTCAAACTAAATCAAAGCTTACCTCTTCTTCTTCAATCTGCGGTAGATACTCCTTCTCGCTCAGCAACAAGGTCTTTGGATCAACCACTCTACTTGATGGTTCTCCTTCTTCCATGGGTATCAATGTATGATGTACCCCATCTTTGAAGAACTTGTAAGTGTTATTCTTGCCATCATGCACTGCTGCTCTGTCAAACTACCAAGGTCTACCCAGCAGTATGTGACACACATCCATGGGCATCACATCACACAAGACTTTGTCTTTGTAGTTGCCCATTTGCAGCTCTATCTCGCACTGTTCTTTTACAATCAGCTGGTGCCCTTTATGCAGCCAGGACACCCTATAGGGAGTTGGATGCTCCCTTGTCTTTAGCTTCAACTTTTCTATCACCTTAGTGGAAACCAGATTGTCTGTGCTGCCACTATCAATGACTAGCTGGCAGCATTTCCCCTGGACTTTGCATATGCTCCTAAACAAAGTCTTCCTTTGTGCAGGCTTAGTGACCTCTTTGGCTTGTTTCAACAGGACCTTATTAACCACCAAGGATTCTCCCTTTTCTGGAAAAATTTTCTTTTCAATTGCTGCCTCTTCTCCAGCCTGAGCAACAATAGCATTTCTTGGGCCAGCACCCATATTATCTGGGCACTCATAATGCTTGTGTCCCACTTGATGACATCTATAGCACCTCAATTCTCTACCCCTGCCTCTGCCTCTTATTCCTCTGTAAGAACCCCTTTTGCCTCTTGCATCACCCTCTGTAGATGCATTCTGAGGTGAGATACTATTAGCTCCAGCTCTAGGTGTAGTAGGCTTTCCTCTACCACCCTGACTTCCCTTTCCATGGAAAGTACCTCTCCCTTTGGCAGACTGCTTTCTCAGGAGTTTCTCCTCTGCTTTCAAGGCCATCTGATAGCCTTCTTCAACTGTCTTAGGATATAGAAGACCAATTTCATCTTGGATCTCCAGCTTGAGACCATTCACATATCTGGCAATCTTCTCTGGTGTGTCCTGAAACTGCCCAGCTCTTATACTTACTCTATATAATTCTTCTGTGTATTCCTTTACTATCAACAACCTCTGTCTTAGGTTCTGCATTTGCCTAAACAATGTTAGCTGATAATCACAAGGCAAGAATTTACCTTTTAGCTTAGCCATCATTCTGGTCCAGCTTTTAATAGGTTGTTTGCTAGCTCTCCTTCTTTCTTCTTGCACCCCATCCCACCAATGTGCAGCATGTCCCTTCAGCTTTGTTACTGCAAACTTGACCTTCTTATCTTCGCTCATTTCTTCATAGTCGAAGCACTTGTTCATTTCATTAATCCAGTCCACCAACTCTTCTGGATTCATTCCTCCTGCAAAACTTGACACTTCAATCTTGGGCTTAATTGCAGACCCCATAACAGTTCTGAGGAGCCTCATCTCAGGAGGAATCTCAACATTTTCTCTAGCTTCTTCTATTTAAGGTTCATTGATGTCTTCAAGATCTCTGGGCTGTCCTAGCTCCATGGCATCCAATCTGGCTTGGACCCTCTGCAAGGTCTCCAACACTTCCGCATTGGCAACAGGCCTGCCTCTCCTTCTGTCGGCACCTCTAACAACTCGGATAGCCATGTTAATTCTCTGCAAAAACAACTCAAAAATAGCTCTGATGCCACAATTGACAACAAAAAAATAGAACACGAGCCCCCAAGGAGAGCTGGTCTCTAAATTCTGTCCATAATTCCCTTTAATTCTTGTCAAATTTATAATTGGAAAATGAATGCTTTAATCCAACTTTAGTTATAGCCACTTATATACACAACACCTTATGTTTCTTTATTTCTAAGCGCCTAAATCACATGTACGCATTTCATGAATTATTCCTTCCAATGCTAAGACTTGGGATAAATTTAAATATATCTCCGGACCTTAATCCCTCACAATATAAATTTACGACAATCCTAAGTCCCAACCATCAGGAAATTTAATGTATTAAAGCCGATAATACACTTTAATATACCTCAGGCCCTGGGCCCACATATACAATCGACGGGTTTCAATTAAATACACACGCCCATACCTTAGTTTATCCTTCATGTTACTTTGAATGCGATCACCATTTGATGAGCCATCCTCCAAATCTAACGGCGTACGTCGATATCGCACTGATTTCACCGTCGATAGTTAACGCGTGATGAGGGAGCGATGAGGTGGTATTGGCCTGTTGACGTGGCAGAGTTTCACAGGATCGCGTGACTTTTGCATGGTTTCCCCTTGTACAAAAGCAGTGCGATCAAAACTACTTCCGGTTCTATACAGTGATTGACCGGAGTTTCACCGGGGTTGACACTACTCCGTGTATTCGCTCCACTCATTAACTCAGGTTCTAACCTCGGGACAAAGTTTCAATTTCTCACAAACACACGCAGGCCTCTTCTATGAGTGGGAACTTCCAAAACAGAACTTGCGGGCAGACATCTTACCAGTTCACTCTTTCAAAGGCTCGTAGCATACACACGACTTGGCACTTACAACAAGACCCCATATATCCCTTCCTGACTTCTTATAGGCGTTATAGCGACAAAACAACTCTCGGAAATTCAAGGGAAATCAAGGCTCAACATAGACAAAGGATTGTGGAGGTTTAACACAGCAAATTATTTCCTCAAGATTAACACAGAACTGAAGGTTGTAATACCTTGGAATTAAACAAATGCACACACAGAGACAATATATCTACTATCACCACTGATGATCATCAAACATTGAATTTCATTCACCAGAGAGAAAAATTCTTAACACATACACAATATTTACTGTGGAAATCCCCCCCTTCCAATGTATCCGGGGGTTACATTTTATACACCATAATATGTCTCTTCGGTTCCTCTGTGAGGACCATTTCTACTCTAACAAAAGGCCTAATTACATTCATTCGAATAACTGAACAAGAAATATGGACTGAACCTAAAACTATTCGACTTCTACTGACTCTAATTGATCTAAATGCAACAGACAACTAAGGTATTGACACCTTGCTGTTACAAATTCGAATGATTTTGAATCCTCCTAGCCACAACATGTGGACAAATTTCCTACATTGCTGGCTAGTGTCTAATGCCCTTGCATCATATGGTCAAAGGATACCTGCGGAAAAGTTATTATCGTCATTTGGATGTGATTCATCCAATTTATAAGTATGGAAGGTCTGAATTCATTATGCACCTTAGCCCATTCTATGATGCCTTTGGCATCCCCAAATATTTGAATTTCATCCATTCTGAGCCATTTGGCGGCAATCAACTCCCCCCATAATGCAATTAATTCTGCTCTTTTGTTTGTGCCCACCCCTCCCTCCCACCATAAGCAATAATACTTATCTTCCGTTGAATAAACTACCACACCACAACCACACTTCCTCCCAACACTGGCACCCATCAAAGAAACCCACAAAATATGACTTCCACAGGTCTCTTTTTTTTGGAATCCTGTAAGGTTTTCTAATCTTTGATGGGTCTATCTTATTATAATATGCCACAACCTTGGTAATATCATCTCGGACCCCTGAGCATTTCTTATCAAAAATGATTGTGTTTCTTCTTCTCCATATAGTCCATAATATGTATAATGGGAGTGCATGATAATCCTGTAATTTTCTCCACATTTTAAAACAGTTGTACATAGACTGAAGAGAAATTCTAGTATCAAGATTATAGCTTTCTAGAACCCCTGCCCAAAGTGAAAGAATGTATGGGAACTTCAGAAAGAGATGTATACTATCCTTGTTGTCCTTCATACACAACAAACAAATACTAGGTTCCTGGAATCTACATTTTTGAAGATTATGCAATGAAAAAAATTCTATCATGTATGACTAGCCAACTAAAAACTTTAATTTTATTTGGTATCTTTCATTTCCATATGACCTGTGGATGTAATAGATATGCAAGTTTTTATAAATCTCATGTACATGTGGATTTCCTTTTTTTGATGATCCTTCCCATGCCATATGGCCCTCTCCTTCATAAATAGTGATCCATGAGTTATGGAGAACTGAAATATAAAAATCCCAATCCTTGGAAAATTCCTCCGGTAAATCCAACTCCTCAGCCTTAAGCCAAGCTTGGAGATTTTAATGTTGGGGAGAAAGGACAACGATTTTATTAAGAAAGATAAGGCCTTTTTGATGTAAATTATTTAGAATTTTCACCGGCAAGGTGTGATTACCTTTTATACCACAGATGGTGTCGAGACCGACCTTGATCCTATTGTTGTCACCCACAACCCACCAAACATTGCGCAGAAGGAAATCCAACACCTTGAACATACTTTTCCAGATGAATTAAATTTGAAGTTTATTCTTAGCCCCTAATGATATCCATGCCAAAAAATAAAGTCAATTTAAGTATTTTTCCTCGATAATATTGGACCATAAACCAGTGCCATCCACCGCTCTCCAAATTTTTTTTATGATGAGGGTCATGTTGACAAGGCCTGGGTCCAAAATACCCCAACCATATTCTGCAACAAGCCTAACAATGAGATACCATCTCGTTGAGTGTATCTTGTCTTTGGTCTCCTCAATGTGTGCCTCATACCAAATAAAACGCCCCATAATGGACTGTATGTTTTTATGGTTTCTTTTGGCTGCAAAAAAAGGTCCATCCAGTAAATGGAAAAAATTTGTATAACAGATTTTAGCATCACTAACCTACTACCCATTGACAAATATTTGTGATTCCAACTATCCAATTTAAGCTTTATTTTTGTAACCAACCACTCCCAATCCCTATTCCTGCAACCTTTCAGTTTTAATCTGAATCCTAAATATGTGATGCCTTCTTCCACCATACCATATGTCAGCCCGAAATTACCACATATTTCCTTCACCACCATGTTCTTGTTACCGCTGTGGATGGGTTTTGATTTAGTCTCATTCATATAGAGACTTGAAGCCTCCCCAAACTGCCTAAGGATTTTATGATATTCTATCCAGACACTGATCTTTTTCTGTCCTCCCATCAATAGATCACCCGCAAACATTAAATGTGTAACCTAATTATTTCTAGCTACTTGTACACCATTGATGATGCCTTGGGCCAAGGACTCCTTGATCTTCTTGCTCAAAGTATCCACCGCAAAAAGAAAGAGTAAAGGAGACATGACACACCCCTGCCTCAACCCCTTGTGAGCCGAGAAAAAATGACTAGGATACCCATTGACAATCACATAAAAATTTGTGGTCTTGATGCATCCCATAATCCATCGGACAATCTGCAGGATAAGGGTCAATAATTCCCAATCTATGCAATCATATGCCTTAATGAAATCAATCTTCAAAATATAGTAAACCTTGGAAGAGGAATTAATTGAATGCATCATTTCTTGTGCAATGTCGATCACATCGTGAATCTATTTGCCCTCCATGAACCCTAACTGTTCAAGTGTGATGAATTTCGACAGAAAGGGCTTGATTCGACGACCAATCAATTTGGTGATCATTTTATAGATCAAGTTGCAGAGGGAAATATGTTTGAAACCCCCAAATGTTGTGGAAACATGGATATTCGGGATAAGTGTGAGAAAAGTGGTGTTGATCTCCCTTGAGATGTACCCCTTCCTCCTAGAATCGTATGCCACCTCCAGCAAGTCCTGCAACATCATATCCTTATAATGAATAAAAAGATCAACCCCCCACCCATTCGGGCCTAGGGTTTTGTCCTTCACGCGATCCTTTAAAGTTTCTAATAACACTTTGCTTGTAATGGGTTGTCCCAATACTTTGTTGTCTTCCTGAGAAATCAAGGTAGGAACCATCTCAATAAATTCCTGTTGGGCTCCAAAACCATGGTTTTTTGCCTCATATTGCTTTTTGAAATGTGCAAAAATGACCTGTTCCAACTCTGACCGTGTGTTGTAACAAAGCCCGTCAACATCCCAAATCCTTTTGATAGAGTTAACATGCTTCCTCAAATTAAATTGTCTGTGAAAATACTTAGTGTGTTTATCCCTTGCTTGTATCCAAATGGCTTGGATTTTCTTTCTTAAATCCTCTTCCCGTGCTTGTAAATTAACGGTCCTATGTCCCTCTAAGGCTATAATTTTGTCACGATATAAAATCAAAAACTATAAAGGATCTTGTGTATTACAGAGAACCTGCACTCAACCTCTATCGCCACAAGATCAAGCAACACCTCCTTCCTTCTGTCCGTAATCCAAAGTTGAGTTTTCATTTTAAGCACCCTTAATTTATGGAAAAAATTCTCCATAGGGGGCTCAGAGGAAAAGGTCTTTTGATTGCGCCAAACTGATTGAACTAAAACCTTGAACAAATCGTCCTTAAGCCAATGAGGGTTAAATTTGAATGGATAGGCATGCCACATCTCCAATCCCCTCCACCCCAGCGCTATCGGCGTATGATCTGAAATGAGAATAGGGATAGTAAAGGACTCAACATCAATCATGTTGTTGAATAATGTCTGGTTGACAAGGAGCCAATCAATCCTTTTGGAAATACCCTCCCCTTCCGTTCTCCCATTCCTCCAAGTAGGATCCATGAATTCAGGAATTGCATCAGATAATGCGTTTACATCCATAAGTCCCTTGAAATATCCATATCCCTCGTAAACATTGATATTGGTATGGATAATTAGGATGATCATAGTTGCTCAAATGATTGAGGGGAACTACTGTAATATCCCAAAATTGGGATGACACAACAAGCCTGCTGAAATAACGCACCCCTGGGAGATTTATGCACAGAAATGATTTTTCAGCCCTAGGATCCCTTAGATCAGCAGATCTAGAGTCTAGATACAAAAGGGGAGCAAAAAAAAATCAAACTAGGTGTGGTAAACAGATTTCCCACCACCTAGTCTAGTTGAAAAACACCCTACAAGAGGGGTTGCAGCTATGCACAACAAACTGCTTCAGAAATAACACAGTCTTGGAGAGCATGAACAAGAGGCCATCAAATGAGATCAACTTATGAATATACAACAACAAATCAGAATTACAATTATGCTCTTACATTATACAGTAGAATACATGAGACAAGAGAGCAAGAAATATTCAGAAAAGAGGGTTGCAACACATGTATAAACTGCAAAATGGTTTAACAACGTTATTTTATGGAGCTGCAGCAGCTGAATGTTACACTTCAGATCTAGAACATATCTATGGATGAAAGATCAGATCCAATTTAGATCTTTACTCTAGAAAGACTCTTTTACAAGATCCCCTTGGGGTTTTGATCAAATCATGCATTACAAGGAGTAGATCTGAGTTTTAAGTAGCAGATCTACAATATTATTCAGAAATTTCTGAAGATGACTTTACATTAAAATAGATCAGATCTAAATAGAACATGGATCAGCAAGCTAATCCATGGATCACCAAAGTGAAAGGCAAAGCCCAGCACTAGATATCTCTCATAAAAAATGGGACCAAAACACCTTGTAGAACCTCCACTGAAAATAACGCAGTCCCTCAAGGGAAACTGCACTGTAGCTTGAATAATTGGATTGGCCTGATGCCTAGATACAAATATGAAGCTCAAAAAACTGATGCACTCTTCCAGGAGGTTAAAGGACACACTCACTGAGAAGAGGCACCAATACAAGCTTGATCTGAATAGATCTAGAGTTCCACTTGCTGCAGCCTACAAAAGAAAACAAACCCTCATAGGATCTACGTTGCAGTTGGAAGTAGAGCTTGGCCCAAAGCTTGATAGTGGATCAAATCAGAAAAATCTCCTCCAAGAATCCTCAATGGAAGAGGTGAAATCCCAACATAGGAACTCCAAGTGCTAAGCAGCACAATTCTCCACTGAACAACAGAGAATGGTATTTGTCTAAACAAACAAGATACTGAGAAATATAGACAATCAACAACCCTCTCTTGCTGCCTTCCCCTTCCTTTAATAAGATGAAAGATTTTGCAAACCTTAAACCACCTTGATGAGTTAGCTCCTTTCACATGAGGGGCCTCCTTCTAGAACTATGATGTCCCTTCATGAGGTACATTGAATCTAGACAACGCTGTAGATTTGGTCAAGGTTGACCCAGTCTCATAGCTCAAACCCCTTTCACACCTGCAAGTGATTTATTTACATGGCCCTGACTTATCCTTGTTCATATGGGCATTGATTTATTCAGTATTTTCAGGAGTTTTACATGTCCTCCTTTATTCATTTATTCATGCAACAGAAAGTAAAACAAAAATGTATATTCCTCTTAGCTCAGGCTAAGTAGGAATATTATAGTCCTCCCCTCCAAAATGTTGCTTGTCCTCAAGCAACTGATAGGGTGATTGTTGCAGTTCTTCCACTCCTCCATTAGTGACACCATCAAGGATCAAATCCTCCTCATAAGCCAAGTGTTCACCAAGCCAATACATCATGAATTGTTCCTCCAAGGTCATCATAAGAGGTGCATACTTCATCCCACAAGGAGTGAAAAATTCAATAGAAATAAACATGGCTAGAAAAATGATCTCTCTAAAACATGTAGCATGAGGCACATAGAGAAGTTCCAATCCATGTGGTACATATAAATTGCCCATACTTCCTCCATACAAGCCCATAAATAGTACAACTATATCATCCAAGTATGGGAGCAAAACTACATATATGCAAACATAAATTTGACCTTGAAGAGGTGGGTCAAAGTCCCACATGTGATGCCAGCGCAGTGCATCTCCTGCCTTCATTAGATCAAGGTGTGACAAGTGGCATTCCCACCACACATTTGCTGCATAAGTCATCTCAACATAGCTGAAGATATCAGATATGTTTGGTGCCTTTGGGAAGCACCCATCATGAAAATGAATCTCCCTTTGCACAACAAGGGAGTGGCCAAGTTCAGAATTTTATTGGCCCTCCAAAAGCCATGAGATCCACATGATCTCTCTCTCCCTTTAGGAGTCATAGCCTGCAAAAACATGCTAAAAGAATGTGATAAATCAGAAAATAAAACTTGCTTTGCATGATCAGATCCTCTACCATCATAGTCCTCTATACACATGAAGTTGTGCATGGGCATTTCCCTCCTCTCAAAAGAAGGAATAACTGGCTGAAATGACTCTTGCAAAGAGTTCATTGGATGTCCCAATTCCTCATAGCTAATGCACTCTTGAAAGTGCTGATGTAATTCCTCTCTCATCCCCTCCCAATCAAAGCTCCTTATGATCAGGGTGTAGATCTTCATGAACTGCATATGACTAAGAAAGAATTCTCTATGTGCCCCTTGTAGTATCTTCTACTTGAGCTCAGAAGTTCTAGACAGGAAGATCCTACCATGAAAGTAGATGACTCCCCCTTGGGCTAAGTAGCCCTCTTCTTGCTTCAGGTCATCTAGTATCATACAGGTGTGGAGATATTTGGAATACTCTACAAGCAGTTGAGATTTCCAGTACATATCCACACTGCTCAAAAAAGATAGCGCTGATGATACCTCCATGGGAGTGTCTATCATGTTGCTGATCTCTTCTCTGAAATTTCTCATGCCAAAGATGTGTGTTTGGAGGCTGATCCCCCCATTCTCCTCATCCCACAGCACTAATATGGAAATGAGAGGGGGTGATAGTGGTGAAGGGAGAATATCCCCCTTACTCATGAGCTATCCCAAGCCTCCCAGTGTTGTAGCTTGGTATTCCATTGCCCCAATCCCTGTTGGAAATAAGTTTGGAGCAGCACTTTGTGAGGCCTCCCCCACAAGATCTGAATCTGGTGGCCTTCTAGGTGGTTTGCCACTAGATAGGAATGTACCATGCAGAAAGCTCATGAACATCAGTGAAGGGACTGTGAGATCCTTGCTTCCACTACGCAAATCCATCTCTGTTTTTTGTGTGGAAGTGCTAGGTGAGGGATAAGTATGCATGCCTTGGATCATTTGGGGTTTACCACTCTTCATGTCCACCCTTTCCATCTGCAAAGCTTTCCAATCATTGGTGACCTTTCCCAATGTAATCAACCATTGGAAAACCAAAATGATATTGGTGTCTGGTATGTAAACTATAAAAAAGTGATCCACAAAAGTGTAGGACCCCATATTAATTGAGAGTGATGGGACATAGTTCATGCATTGCATTGTCCTATCTCTTGGGACCAAAACAGAGAATCCCTCAAATGTATCAGTGGGAATTTCTCTCCTCTATACAAGATGAGCATCAATAAAGTTATGGGTTGTCCCACTGTCAATCAGTGCATATACCCTCTGATTCATGACTGAACCTTGTAATATTAAAGTCAAGTACTTAGGTACTCCTCTCAAAGATGCAAGAGTACCTCCCATTGGAGCAAAGGCTCCATTCCCATCTCCAGATGGTGTTGGATCTTCCTCAACATTGTCAGCACCGTGACCTCTCCTTGGCTTATCATCTTCATCTTCCTCCTCAAGATTTGAGAAGACTTCTATGCAGTGTGCTTTCCCAGTAGCACATCTATGTCCAGGTTCCCATGACTCTTGGCAAGTGAAACATAGTCTCTTCTTTCTCATCTCCCTCATGAGTTCAATATCAAGAGACTTCTTGAATGAGCTCTCCTTGGAAGGAGCAGCTTTCTCTTCGTTGCTCTGAAAAGTGGCCTTTGCTTTTGGCAAGGCATCTTGGAGGTCCCTAGCCCTCTCAATGGAATCATGCAAAGTGATGGGCTTGGTAGATTTAACCAACCCATGCAAAGGTTCATCCAAGCCATCGATGAAAATATACACCCTCCTTGCTGCAGATAGATCAGGAACCATAACATATAATCTTGGAAACTCAGAGATATAAGTTTCTGTATTTCCTAATTGCTTTAACTTTGCAAGGCTCATGAAAGGTGTTTCTGGATCCTTCATGTCAAACCTCTCCACCAGCCTTCTAGTGAATTTAGAATAGGCAGTCACATTGGCATGGCCCAATGTAAACAACCCATGGAACCACCAATTGTGTGCTTCACCTTCAAAGTGCAGCGCTGCAATCTTGATGGCTTCAATCTCGAGGACTTTGTTCAACTGAAATTAGATGTCCAAATTTTCTACCCATGCCTTGGAAAAACTGGAGGATGACCCATCAAACTTGGGCAAGAATAATCTGCCCATAGAGTGATGTCTATCATGATTATGAAAGAACCCACCATCTCTATAATGATGCCTTGGTCTTCTTTTGTTATTGAGGTGACAAAACTCTTGGAAACTCAAGTGGTCTTTGAATATCTGATTCTGAGATTCATATTCCACAAAGTAGTCTTAAAGGGATGCTTTCTCTTGTGGTCCTTCAATCTCCATAGCCAAGAAGGTAGGCATGGTGGAGCGTTGTGGAGCTTGTGGAACTTGTGGCTGGTTCACTGGTTGACCAGTCCAGTGATGAGACATGTTAGAGCTTTCCCCAGGATGAAATCTCCCAGGATATTCCCTCATCCTGTCCATTCTTATCTCTTTGATCTCTCTAGAAATATCTTTCATGGCTAACAAAATATTTCTTGCAAACTCTTCTCCTTCTTTATCACTTGCAGTTTGAGGGGCTTTACCCTTGTCTTGATCATCAGTGGTGCAATCAAAATTCTTGTGAATTTTGTTATGATACCTCTTCTCCCTCTCAGTAAGAGGTTCATCTTCTTTTGAATGTACCATGGTTGTGGTGCTCCAAGGAAAGCACAGGTTGTGCCAATAAAGGAGCTATGATACCACTGTAATATCCAAAAATTGGGATGGCACAACAAGCCTGCTAAAATAACGCACCCCTGGGATATTTATGCACAGAAATGAGTTTGCAGCCCTAGGATCCCTTAGATTAGTAGATATGGATTCTAGATCCAAAAGTGGAGCAAAAAAAAATCAAACTAGGTGTGGTAAACAGATCTCCCACCACCTAGTCTAGCTAAAAAACACCCTACAAGAGGGGTTGCAGCTATGCACAACAAACTACTTTAGAAATAACACAGTATTGGAGAGAATGAGCAAGAGGCCATCAAATGAGATCAAATTATGAATATACAACAACAATTCAGAATTACAATGATGCTCTTACATTATACAGTAGAATACATGAGACAAGAGAGTAAGAAATCTTCAGAAAAGAGGGTTGCAACACATGCATAAACTGCAAAATGGCTTAACAGTGTTATTTTATGGAGCTGCAGAAGATGAATGTTACACTTCAGATCTAGAACAGATCTGTGGATGAAATTTTAGATCTAATTCAAATCTGTACTTTAGAAAGACTCTATTACAAGATCCCCTTGTGGTTTTGACCAAATCATGCATTACAAGGAGTAGATCTAAGTTTTAAGTAGCAGATCTGCAATATTATTTAGAAATTTCTGAAGATGAATTTACATTAAAATAGATCAAATCTAAAAATAACATGGATCAGCAAGATAATACATGGATCACCAAAGTGAAAGGCAAAGCCCAGCACCAGAGATCTCTCATAAAAAATGGGATCAAAACACCCTGTAGAAGCTCCACTGAAAATAATGCAGTCCCTCAAGGGAAACTGCGCTGTATCTTGAATAACTAGATTGGATTGATGCAAAATACAAATATGAAGCTCAAACAACTAATGCACTCTTCCAGGAGGTTAAAATACACACTCACTGAGAAGAGGCACTAATACAAGCTAGATCTGAACAGATCTAGAGTTCCACTTGCTACAGCCTACAAAGCAAACAAACCCTCAATGGATCTGCATTGCAGTTGGAAGTAGAGCTTGGCCCAAAGCCTGATAGTTGATCAAATCCGCAAAAACTCCTCCAAGAATCCTCAATGGAAGAGGTGAAATCCCTACATAGGAACTCCAAGTGCTAAGCAGTACAATTCTCCACTGAACATCAGAGAATGGTATTTGTCTAAACAGACAAGATACTCAGAAATATAGACAATCAACAACCCTCTCTTGCTGCCTTCCCCTTCCTTTTATAAGATGAAAGCTTTTGCAAACCCTAAACCACCTTGATGAGTTAGCTGCTTTCACATGAGGGGCCTCCTTCTAGAATTGCGATGTCTCTTCATGAGGTACATTGAACTGTAGATTTGGTCAAGGTTGACCCAGTCTCATAGCTCAAACCCCTTTCACACTTGCAAGTGATTTATTTACATGGCCCTGATTTATCCTTGTTCATATGGGCATTGATTTATTCAGTCTTTTCAGGAATTTTACATGTCCCCCTTTATTCATTTATTCATGCAATAGAAAGTAAAACAAAAATGTATATTCCTCTTAGCTCAGGGCTAAGTAGGAATATTAAAAATGGTGTGTGGTTGACATCATCATCTTGAATCCTATTAGTTCTTATAAAGTTGATTTTGGCTGTACATTTTTGTTTTGAGGCCCATTTTAGACCTCACACATGGGTGATGGGGTTGTATAGGATATATGGACTTTCATGGGAGGGGTGGGACAACATCCCTCATTTCACTTGCTAACACTCCCACCATGATTTGGGCTAGAAGGTATTTGAATGCTTTCACTTTGAAGCTCATGATGTTCTGAGGGTAAACTTCGAATTAGATCGCTTACGAGGATTTATTGAGGGGTATGCATCAAGGTATATTCATTGATCCTCATCACCATTAATATCACAATAGAGGGCAACATAGGAGATGGCAGTGGTATCCATCATCGTGCTCAAGTTCTCGTCTTAGTCACAGATGTCAAAAGTGAAAACGACGTGACATCCTTTAAACTTTGAAAGGAATTTCTTGAATGGAATGACTGACCCGACACCCTTGGCATTAGAAAAAAGCTAGAGGGTAAATGATGTTTCATGTTCATGGAATTATAAGCACCAAAACACACAATATAAGTAAGAGGGTATTGAGGAAAATTAAATAAGAAGTTAAAGATATTTGGGAAAGGAAGAATATGTATAGATATAAAATTTGAATGGAATAAGTAATCCTACCATCCTTACTATTGGAGAACCTCCTAAGTATCTAAAATGTCTGAATAGCAAGGGGAAATGGGAACACAAAGTCAAAATAAAATCATTAATCCAATGACAATTTACTCTCATTAAGAAAATAGAGTTGTGCATCAAATTGGAGAACAATAATTTAAAATTTTGAGAAAACGAATTTCATGAGATAACCTCCACGTGGCAAGAAGCATAACACAAAAATCTTCAACTGCGATTTTAACCTAAGAAAAACTAGAGGGTAGTTGGGGAGGGAATATCTAAGACCTACATGTTGGCTTAATTTAATGAATACAAATGGGGAGTCTGAAATATGATCAAGGGACAATTGTGATTAGAAATAGGGAACCATGTGTGGGTGAGGGAAAATATCCTTTTAATAAGAAATTAACAAAACAATTTCATGAGACATTTGGTGAGAGTTTGACATATGGATAGATGAATAATCAAAATATTGGAATGAAGAAAATAATTATTTTGACTTAGGTGCCAAGTGTCACTATTGAAACTTTTTATAAAAGAAAGAGCGAGTTATGAGAAAGAGACCTTTTGCGGGAACACCCTACTGTTGGATGAATATCCTAATGAAAAAATTCATTTTGAGTGACTATTGAGATTTTTTAGTGAGTTTGGTTTGAGTGGAGGTCCCATTAGTGAGAACCTCTTGAGATTAAGGTATTTTCTCCACTTGCTAGTAAATTTCTCTTCTATACAACCCCATCGTAGTTTTGGGGTCCACAAGGAAGAAGGGTACCCAAGGAAAGGTTGGAAGGTCAACTGATGACTTAGTGACTTTCAGTCGAGGCACAAGAATTCAACAAGTTCATGAGGACCACATCAGGGGAACACGAGAAATCAACAAGGTAGAGTTCAAATTATAATTTCTTTGGTGAACGATAAGTGTGTTTTATTGAATTAACTATATGATGTATATTCTTATGATTGATGTAACTAAAGATGTGAAAAATTTTGATTCAATTGTAACTGTTGATTTATGTAATACTTATATGATGGATGAACTACTTAATGTTTTCAATTTCATCTATGAAAATATATAATGTATTAACAATTATTTTGGAAATTTCCGAGTTACTTTGGAGGGTTCCTATAGAGAAAAAAGGCATAAATTCCTTTGCAAATATTTTAAACTTATTAGACATATATTAAATGACCAAATTAGTAGATGTAAAGAGTTTTAACCATTTCATCTAAATGATTCATCTTGTGAACAAAAAAATTAATATTTAATTATTAATTCATTTAGGCCATCTATTTATAATTTGTCATTAAAAGGTTCATTATTGTGGCACCAAATTTCCAATAAGGATGTGCCAATCAACATGGGAAGGAAAGTGTAAGATGCGTTATTTATATCCAAAAGGGGACAATAGTCAACACATTTGAATGGATCCCTTCGAATAATGTCTAATAACCTATGGTAAACATATTTTCTTATGTAAGGATTACAATTAGCTTCTAGTTGCATATCAAAAAGATAGTAGTGTTATGTGACTCCATCATAATCATGAAGCATATGGTCTCCAATACCTCACCTTTAGACATATATATATAGCTTTTATTCTTAAAAGTATTTGAAAAAATTGTGAACCGTTTGAAGCTCTAGATTGGTTTCATAATCTCCATGAACACAATACAATAAGCCTCAAATAAAAAATGGGGGGGCATATTCATCAATGTTCAAAGGTATTAACAATCAATTCCATAAATTTTCAACTCAATTCATGCACATTAGGATTGTATCAACAAATTGCGCAATGCATGACACAATCCTCCCATGTAACAAGGGAAAGGAATATAAAACCATCTTTTCCCTTTCATCATGCTCCAGCTTCTCATACCTTCTCCTTAATGAATGATTCGTGATGGCTCTCATGCTTCAAGGTGAGAGAATTCTACTCTCACATGAGGTAGAAGGATATGTCACCCTCTAGCTTCTAGTGGGATCATTGTGACACCATTTAGGAGATTTCCAATAGTTTAGCTCCAACCTCCCTCACTCATTGCAGCTTGTATTCTCCTCTCTTTATCAAGATAGGCACTAATGCAACTTAGATGTTCTTCTCCCTTCAACATTTCCTAGAGGCATGAAATACTTAACTCTGGAAATAACTACCAAGATTTTTTCTAGACATCATTCTATATGTGTTTAGGGATGCTTGAGGACTTTTTGTCTAGCATCTTTGTTTGCAAATACCTCCCTTTTTTCATACATAATCCTCCTCCATTGGTATTGAATTCATGGACTACCATGAGCTTCATGAGACAAGACCCTCTCTCAAATGACATGAGGCTACCCTCAATGAATTTGAAATCTCTCTTCAATCCCATCTAAATTTTTTCCAATAATAAATATCACAATGTCACTTTCAAAGTTGATCCCATAATGGGGATATTAATGCAAAAAAAGATCCATTTGGGAATTTTGGAGTTAATGGTTCAAAAGTTGAATAACATCCAGGGCACAACATCTACATGATAGCAAAATGAGATACCTCCAATCACAATCTTAGTAGGGAAACGCTAGCCTTAGTTGCAACTATCTCCCGTTACTTAGGTTGAAAAGTAGCAACAAAATTCTCTTAGATCTTCTAGCATTGCCATTAACATTGATGGATACATCACAATTATGGAAGCAACTATTATCTTAAACTTAAACTAAAATATGTCATGTCTAGTTTAGTTTTTACAATTTGTATTAGTCTCCTCTCTAGTTTAGAATTGTCTCTTTTTTGGACAAGGTTAGCAATTTTATACGGGTTTGATAATTAATTTTTTACTAAAAAACTCAATAAACCTTTTGAATTTCCACATCAATGAGGGTAACCATTTTATACATCTCTTAATTGTAAGCTTATACTTCAACCTTTTAATTCATACAAATTTCTAAATGTTTATTTAAAAAAATAATAATAATAATAATAATAATAAGTAATATTTATTCAATTTCATTTTTCAAAAAATAATATTAATTTTTTCTTGAATTTCTTTTCCTAATTGTCGCTGAGGAACCCATATTTAGGAAACTTATGAATGAAAATACGGTTCTTATTAGAAAACACGAAAGGGGTTATAAATACATCCAAAATATTATGTTTCATTATGTTTAAAATTTTTATTTCCATTCAAGTGAAGGGCTCATGCATTTTTTCACTGAGGGGAAAGCTCACGGGAAACCCAGGGCGTACTTCCCGTAATTTCTAGATGGTACGCGCAGAAACCGTTCGGGCGGACTTTCGGCGCCTAACCCCCAAAGGACTCAAGGATCGAACCCGTGACCTCCCTCAACGGAGAGGCCCACGTATTGGCTCACTACCACTTGAGCTAACCCTTGGGGCTAAAGGGCTCATGCATACAAGGTAATTCGTTGAATTTATTTTATATATTTAAATATATATATATTTTTACAATGAAAATTTATAATAGGTTTAAAAAATTATATTATTTAATTACGTTGATAGGTGTGGTCTATTGTAACGCTTTCTCTCACATTTACCCGAATTCACAAGTTTTTTTAGGGTAAATATGAGACCCAGATGTCACTATGACATGACCCAACCTCCTTATGGGACAAATTTTTCTTATGTATGTGTTGTTGATATTTTTCCTTTTCCCATCTTACAATGACTAAGTATTGTATGCTTGAGTTGTTGTAGAAGGCTTGATAGTGATCCGATGCAAAGATCAGTTCTAGAATTTTAGTTATTTGTTGATTGTGATTAGTTGGTGAAATTGATGTATAAGTTGCATAACATGTTTTGGGTGTATCTTGTTGAGATTATTGATATTGAGATCAAGTATACAAATGATTGCATTGGTTTAATGGCAGTTGTTATGAGTATTATGCATGTGTATCGTAATAATAGTTGTATTCAGTTAGCAGAGAGAGGACTTCTTATGGTTATTTGTTGGTTCATAGCATGATATGGTAGAGAAATGTATGACTACTCATGTTATGTTGTTGTTTGGAATTAATGAATATGACTCTATTGTAGGGTTCAAATCTCAAATTGAAGACTTCATGATGATGTTGTTGTGATGTGTTTAGTTGGAGGAATTTGATGCTTGTTTGATCATAGGTTTTTTATGTTTATTGTTGTTGGTATTATGTAAAGGAAGGCTTGATGATGATGTTGCATATTTTCTTGAGATTGATAACAATATCATGATGGTTGCATTGAGATTTATGAGGGATCTTGTTGTGTCTTATATTCATAGAGGGTTTTTATATTATTGAGAGTTGAATGATTTGATGAGTATGATGATGATAGATGAGTAATGGCTTGGTATTTGTCAATGTTTTTTAGAAAAGAATTTGGCTTGGTATTGATAGTGTTGATGAACAAAGAGTTTGACTTGGTATTGGACACAATTTTGGCTTGGTATTTGACAATGTTGATGAGCTAGAATTTGATGACTTATTGAGAAGATTTGTTCGATGATCAGTGATTCATTGTAGAATTTTTTTTGGTATTCAATTATTCAGTTTGAGCATATTGTTGGTTGTAGGTCCAATTTGAAAATTGAATGAAACGTGGCCTCGCAGATTTTGTGGTTGAGTCGGTGGGTATAGTCTAAAATTTTGTGAAACGTGGTCCATAGAGGTACCGAGGGTTGAAGCCTTCAATGAGGGAGAAGTAGCTTCCTTCCGGTAGTGGTCGATAAACTTGATCGGGGAGTAGGAGCTTCCTTCCAATCGTAGCCGGATAAATAAGAGAAGGTGGTAGCCTTCAACAGTAGGAGCTCGCGTATTAGTAAGAGTTTGCATTAGTGCAAGATGTAAGAATATTTTCTTAATAATAAGAAGAAGATAGAACAACAATCGTGGTTTTTTCCATTTGGGTTTTCCACCTAAAAATTCGGTGTCCCTATGCGTTGATGATGTGTTTCATTCTCATGGTTTATATGGTCTTATGTTTAATATTACTCATGGTTTACTCGAATATTCCTAGGTCTACAACACATTGAGCTACTAATGAAATAATGGATTAAATAAATTTGAAAATAAAGCATAAATTAAGTAAAATTTAATTGGGCATGACATGTTTATTCACCCCTCTTAGTATTTTGAACATACACCTCACATTAAGTCATTGGATTAAATAAATTTGAAAAAAAAACATAAATTAAGTCAAAATTTAATTGGGCATGATATACTAATTCACCCCTCTCAATATTTGTAACATACACAAGTTTGCTTTGTTTATGTCTCAATCTACAACACATTGAGTTTCTAATGAAATAGTGTATTGAATAAATTTGAAAAAGAAAACATTAATTAAGTAAATTTTGATTGGGTATGAAATACACCCCACAATAAGTTTACTTTGTTTATGCCTCGACAATACGAAATTAAAATCGGATTTTAAATCATGTTATTTAATTTTAATAAAAAAACTCAAAACATTTATTAATTATATTATACAAATATATTTAAGTAAATGATATATGAATTGTGATATTAATTCGTAGGATTTTAATATTAAACTAAACTAAATAATATTAAACAAATTAAATCCAAGAGATTAATATTATAAACCCACTCGTTTAGATCTACTAATTATGAATAATTGAGATACTTCAAGGATTTTTTCAAACCACTAAATTCATTTATATATTAAAAAAAATGACTTTAAACTATTTTTCAAACTACTAAATCTATTTTCCCGGATGCGGATGATTAAAAGACTTGATGGGACATCCGTCCCTCGGCCAACTCCCAAGGCATTTCGCATGGGGTGGCCATATGGCTCTCAGCGGTGCCATTAACTCGACTTCAATTCGCAAGTGCGCATCTCATTAACTCTCCAACGACGGCTCTTCTTCATCCTTGGTCCGCTCGATCGATTCATTATGGATTCAATCTCGGGTTCTCCGGATCATTTCGGCTCTGCTTTTCTCTTTGAAAACCTATTTGCGAGTGCATGTCCTTGGCTTCACGAGTGCCCGAGTGCCCGCACACACACCGGCCGACGCTGCTGCGTTGCTCGCTCGTATTGAAACTCGTTCTCGGGCATCATTTTTTCTCATAGCGCCCTCTCGTCATTCCAATTTCAATTTGCGAGATCCCTCTTGGCTCGCTCTGTGGCCTTGCTCTCGTCCAAGCTTATTCCCCTTGTCACCGGCATGTTCAAGCTACTCGCGATCGCCATGCCAAGGCTCGTGCAACGCATGAGGTGCCGTTGAGGTGCAACTCGAGGCAGAGCCCCGCAAGCGAACGTCCATCATCCAGGTCTCGATGAAGCTCACCTCACCGAGCTTATCGATAGGGCGGCAATCTCGGGACTCCTCTATCAATGGAACCACGATAACCCTCTTGGCTATGCCCGCGACCATCAACCCTCCTCTCCTCATCTTGGCGCGCCTCCGACCCTCGTTCCCTCTGCCTCCCCCTTCCCTTCCCGAAGCCATTTTTCCGAGGCAAACCTCGCAGAGAGCGGAGCTCCGCTTTGACTATGCCTTCAATTGCCCCACCATCATCGCATACATTACTATCACCCCGCGTGAAGAGTCAACTCTTCACTCTCCCCCGTGGCATGAACCTCCACCCTCTCCTCTCGACCCCCGCCCCAACCCTAATGCAACGCTTCCTACCGGTTCGGGCGATACCCTTGTATCGCCACTCCCACCCCGGGCCATCTCTCATGCATGTGGACGCAAATCTCTTGGACAAAGATGGAGCTCCCGTAGCGCCGTCGCAGAAGATTTAGAGGAGCAATACGGTGTCGCATCGAGGAGGAGCCGTATCTCCAGCCCACACGTATTGATTCTCGCTATGAATTGGCTTAAGTATGATATCTACTCTTGTCTACTTAGCTAGAAATATCTGGGTTTTTTGTTGTTGTTGCCTACAACAGCTAAGCCGCATGCCTTTGATGTATTTTTTGTAGTTTTCTTATGCCGAACATCATGGACTTTTTCACCGGTTTCCCTTTTCCAAGGCTGTGCAATCGTTTTTAAAAGAACCGGTTTCCCACTGCAGCGTTTCGTCATATTGATAGAGCATGGACATCAAGCCCGGTTTCAGTGGTCCCTGCCACTGAACCGAGGCACTTTTGTAACATTATGATTACTTAATAGAATTAGAACAATTTAGAACTACTAAATCTATTTATACATTCAAAAAAATTAATTTTAAACCCACCAACAAAAAAAGTCGAGACCAAAATAATTTAAAAAAATTTTAACAAAAAATTCCAAACAAAAAAAGCTAGGACCAAAAATTATTTAAAAATTTACATAACTAGCAATTGCACCACATGTTGCAAAAGAAACTTCGTAAGGCAATAGCATAGGAAAGAGTATCCTAGAAAAAAATAAGTTGTTGTAGAGAAGGAGTCATAAACCAACATAATCTGCTCACATATATAAAAAAATTTGTTATAGATATTGATATAGGAAATTGGGGGTAAAAATCCTTTGGTGATTAATAATCCTTCGAAACAAGCATGTAAATCAAATAAGATATTTTAAATACATTCAAGTACAATCTATCTAGCATAGATGTAAATAAAGAGAATTTTTATTAACAAAAATAGAGTTTACCTGGAAGTTCATCTACATATGTCGACTCTAATTGCATGCTTGTCACAAATTGTATATTGTATATGAATAACAATAGTCTTGGTATACAAGAAAGTGAATGTCATTTTAATATGGAGACATTTCTAGAAGGAGATATTGTTCTTTATGTTATGGTTTATTTTCTTAACTCCAAACTTGGTTTATTGTTTCTCTATATAGATAAGAAACAAAAAAATACAAAGTAATTTCACAATTTTAAGTTATAATTTTATATTTTCTAATTACAAATCTGGTTTCTTATTAAACTATTTTACACACATCTATTTATTCAAATGAATTATATTGTGAATATGTTTTCTCCTATTATTTGATTACAAAATTATTGTGCTCCGTACTAAGTAAAACAAATTGATTAATAAAGAATTGAATGCCAAATTGAAAGATTACTCAACTAGAACTACTATAATATATAGAACTCGATTTTTTTGATGTATAAATTATTTGTTTTATATGTAATTGAATTTCCATTACCTATTATCTTCAAACCCGATGGGGAGGTATTGAACATGGGAGCCAACTTTAGGTAAATCAACATTCACATTTTCAACTTGGAAAGAAAAATTTATAATCCTAAAATTCTCTTACCTAATCATCTTTTTAAATATATAATTGAGTTTCATTTATTAAAAAACAAAGGCAATATTAAGAACCTCCTAGAGTTATAAAAGGTAATTGACATGAAAAATAAAAATCTCCTCATGACAACATACAAATGTTAATCTTAATTGAATCATTAAAAAAACTAAAAAGGGATAATAGACATTATCAAAATTTTCTTATCGAACTAAATGCTCCTATACTGAAACAATGATGACTTTCATCAATCCAAGAGCAAGTAAAAACAAGTTACTCGTAAAAACAACTCTAGCACCGAGAGAGATTATGATGTCCATCACTATGTATGGGGTTTATTACAACCTTGGAGATATTCCGTGAGTTGTTGTGATTTTTTTTCTTGTGGCTAAAACTTATTTTTGGTTGTCACCTAGTTATCGTGATTCAAAACATTGTTATTATCTCGGATCCTTATAGCATTAGATATATTTTGTGAGCTAATGTGATGTTTTGTTTGTCACAATGATTCAAAAATCGAGTTATTATACCACAATATTGTTTTGTTTATGAACCCTTTAAAAAAAACCACAGGGAACATTTGATTTTACACTCGATCTCCCAAACATGGGTGGGGGTTTCAAAAATTGGAGAGTAAATTGAGCAGTTATTGTTAGAAATTGTTGTATAAGATGGGAAATTTGGATGGTTTGTAGAGAATATAGATGCCATAACAGATATCTATTTTTTAATTTTTAGTGTATCCGGCCACCATGCATCTAATAGGATCCATTTCAACCGAGAACGTCAATAGATCACTGTGTGAATGAAACTTGTGACATCCCTAGCCATTTTCTTTGATTGTGGATCAGAGTTACAAACTAATACTTTGTGAAATCCCCAGCCATTTTCTTTTATTATGGATCGGGTTATAAACTAGAATACACTCTCTCTTCAGAAACTCTACAATATATATTGGATGGAGGGAAAGGTTATGATAAAACTTGTAAAAACATATAATATATTTTTAGCTACAATTAGGTGATATGTATATAGTTTTTTTTTAATAGAAGAAATTTGATATTCATTAACAAAAACAAATCGAAAGAGTATGTATGTAGTTACAAACTATTACAATTAAGTAATTAAAGATAAATTTTGTGTTATTTAAGAAATGAGAATTATGAATAATCATCATTATTGGTCAAGATAAATCATGTAATCGTGAAATAGTTTCACATATTTTTAAAAAAATTTCATTATTAATTTAATTTTTTATATATTAAGAAATACTACTCATGAATAATAAAACAATTGTAACAACTATGTATATTTGGATGTATGGAAATTTAGATACATTTTATTAATAAAATTCCAAAAGAATAATGGTTATAAACAATTAAAAAATAATTTTATTAAGTAATTAGTTTTGATTTATATCATTTATTCAATTCTCTTTTCACTCTAAAAGAGGTTTGCATATGAAGACATTTGATCCATCTTGGCTCTTGGTAGATCCAGAGTCAAGATTGATCTAGGCCATCTTAATTTAGCCCTTTAAATAAACTATATTCCACATGAATACCATGGGTTGTTTTTATAATTTATTATTATTTTATTTTATTATTTTAATTTTTTATTGTATATTGACCTAGTTAAAATGTTCATTACATTATGTCAATCTTTTTCATTTCATTTACTTTTATTTTCCTTTATATAAACTATATTCCACATGAATATCATGGGTCAATACCATGAATTCTTTTTTGTTTTTGTTTTTATAATTTATTATTATTTTATTTTATTATTTTTTATCAGTCAAAATGTTAAATATAATATTACAACCTTTGTTCAAACAAACACACAAAATTCATCCCTTCAACCCCGCTTTGAAATGAAGAGAAGAGACAACAATTTTCTAAATGAATATATGGTTTCCATTAGACTTGCTTGTGAGAAGGTAGGCTGTCACGGAGAGGGCCGCCATTGCCATGGGGCATCGGTGGAGGCAAGAAACCCCATGAAGAATTGTCGTTGTCCGAGGAAGCCGAAGAGACCGTCGAATCGGGTGAAGAAATAGAAAAAGAAGAAGAAGAAGACGAACATAAATCGCATGTTGACGTGAAGCGCTCTTCCGCCATGGCTGCTCGTAAGCAAAATAGGGCTTCGAAATCTTGAATTTCTGTCACGGAATTTCTGTTTCCTAAATTCTTTCTGCAACAACTCATATTCTCCTCCTGCGAGCGCTCGTCTTGCTCATTTTCTAGCGGGCAGTTGATAAGGACATCTCTACGTGTCCCATAGAAATCGCGCCACGTGGAACGTTCACTGGAGATATCTTTCCTTGCAGCGAGCCAAAACCCCTATCAAGAAGAGGAGAAAGGTTCTTCTGAGAGGTTTTAGCGTTCTCACCTGGCGGTTTTGGCAGGTTTTTTGTGCAACGATTTAATGACGTGGAACCTTCACTCGGTAGATCTTTCCTTGCGGTTGGGCCACAACACCTATCCAGAAGACGCGAAAGTTACTACTAAGCAGTTTTATCGTTCACACGTGGCTGGTTTGCTAGGGTTTTTTTTGGAACGATTTGTTAAAGGTTGATGTTTCAAAAAATCTACATAAATTTAACCATCAATCAAATGAAAAGATTCATTGACCTGTCCAAAACCAAAATGCTAATCGTGACAAAGAGTGAATATGCTTAAATCACGTTGAATCTGATGACGTGGGGAGCAGCATGGTTCTAAAGATGAGGCTTGGTCAGCCAATGACTTTCAAATGGTGATATAAATGAGAGCAGCATGTTCCATGTTCGATCCTCATCGAAACACTTATCTAATCCAATTAGAGATGAAACTGGCACTGAAACAATTGTGACCCACACTCAAACTCAACTCTCCCTTTTTGTGAAGTGCCAAGTCATCCTTATCCAAAAGAATAGTTGAATTATAGTCTCTAAAGGTTGTCCACCTTTAATGTGTATTTCTAGAACGGCGAAACGTGTTCTTTGTTTTCATCACTATATTGCTTCTGGCTGCAAAACCAAGCAAATCTTACTTTATGAAAAGAATCTATATGATGATAATTTATTTTTATAAAATATAAAAATTTAAATATATATCTATGTTTTAAAATAAAAAATATAAGTTTAAGGGATGATTAATTTTGACTTATCTTGAAATTTATAATAAGATATGTAATCATAACCGGTTCCCAAATTTATAACTAACGTTATTTTGTTGAGTAAACGTCACTTTACTCTTTTTAGCTAGCATATGTATATTTTTTAATCTTTCTTTCTATTCAAAATTCAAAAATAAAAAAATTTATATGAAATAATAATGGATTTTATTTTCTTCCCATCTCTTCCTACGTCGATGAAGGTTCCTAATTATTTTATTCGATACGGGATGGGTAAGGCATCGTTTCCCATTCTAGACTTGAATTGTATGATTCACGTCACTTTTTTATCACCTTGGAATTGACACGTTAAGGCAAGGACTACAAAGCACAAAGCTTGGATGCGTTTACTTTTCTCTTTTGGGTTTTCCCTTTAACATGTCATCAAGTAGGTTTTTTATTTTTATTTTTATTTTTGTCAAAGCCATGGCTTTCGCAAATAGTATATTTTTAAATATAGTTTAACATGCCATCGAGTAGGTTTACTATTTTATTTTTTTATTTTTTTTTGGGTCAAAAAAAACATTTTCGTTTGACCTTGGCTTTCACAAATATTATATTTTAAATATAGTTTAGTTCTAAACACAATGTTTTTGTAATTTACTTATTAGTTTTTATCTCACAAGGGACTCTAGCATTCACCTTTGCGGTCAAATTCTATTGACTATTAATTATTTTGATGAGGTTTTGCAATTTTAACTAAAATTTCAAGAAAATGTTGAATATTACTTTTTTTGTAAATTCAAAAATCATTTTCTAACTGGAAATCTTATTTCTAATCTTTCATTGGTTGAGTGAGGCTTGATGTGACATAATTTCCCTAGTGGAGGGAAAATTATTTTCACTATTTGTCAGCACCTAACAAATCATTTTAAAATATAAAAAAAAGACTAATTTTGTGAACAATCATTTCATGGATAAGTGCTCTAACACTGTTGTGCCTAACACTACTATTGATTTTCCCAATGATGTCATAACTAATGGGGTTGCAGGTCCCTTACATAAGCAGGGTAGGGGGTGTTGGCACTAACTGCTTCTATTTTATTGTGTGGAGAAAGGGTGCGCAAGAAGTGCAGGAGAAAGAGTGTGCAAACTATATCGAGTCAAGCTTTCTTCCTAGACACTTTGTATAAGGATAATTTAATATGCAAAGTCAAGACATGGACAAAAAAGGCTAATTTTTTTATATGTAGAGGAAGGAGAAAGGATTTGAAATATTAATTTAATATGAAACTGCTACAATTTTGTTTGTAGAGAAAGGGTGTGCTAGAAGTGTGAAAGAAAGGGTGTACAGAGAAATTGTGTGCGGGGGAGTTTGTTAAAGAGTAGGGACTACATCGATTCAAGCTTTCTATTACACCATTTTTTGGTCATCTAACTTGTTACTACTAGATGGACCTAAGTACACCATGTAAGACCAATTTTACCCTAAGTAAAATTGCTTTCACTATGAAAAATAACTTAGTAAAACACTTTTATTAAGTTGTTTATGGTCTAAACACGAAACCCCATGAGGAAATATTAAATAAATCCACATTTTCTTGATTTTCCTCAAGGAATAATTAGTTAAACAACAGTTTAATTAATATTCCTGATCATATTTAACCCAAAATAGGAAAATTAAGTAGATAACTTATTATTTATCTTATTATTTTCTAGGAATAATTATTTAAACCTTATTTAAATAATATTCCTTGTTAAATTTGACTAAATCACTCATAAATAGTTAAATAAATCATTATTTATTTAATTATTACTCAACCACATCCTTAAAATGATAAATAAATCATTTATTTGTTTATTATTTACAAATAAAAGGATTTGACTTAAGTCAAATTCATTTTCCCTCCAACAAAAATAATAAAATATTCCATAAAAGTTGGATCTTGATTTGGTTAATAATATTTTAATTATGCACCAATATCTAGACTAACTCAATATTTTGTTATAAATAGAAGGGTTTTTTCATTCATTCACCACCTTTTGTTGCCTAAGATCACTCTGGATCTAGACTTTTGATCTAACTTTGATCCACCATCATTGTCATATTTTTCTATCCTTTTTCTTGTGAGCTCCCTTTTAGTTCCATTTTTTTCTGGGTTTTCTACACCATCAAGAGAGAGGAATTTTAGATCTGAAGTGTTGAGGACTTACAAGAACCCATCCCATTGAGGAGAACTGGTAACATCCTTCTATGTTTTCCTTCCAGGTGCCCTTAATATAAAATTCATTCAACGTATTCTTGTCTTGCCTATTGGATGCATGGAGTAAATCTCGTTTTTATTTACTACTTAATGTCTTTTAATGCATAGGTCTAGATTTTTGCATCATTTATCTTGATCAACTAATTGAAAATTTGAAGATATTGGCAGCCATATTTGCTGTTAGGGTTGTTTGTTATGCACAGCTAAAGTGGTCTTTTTTCATACACTTGCAATTAAGATTCATACTAACAACTGGCGACTCCACACAAGTTTACGATTATGACCGTTGTCGTTTTTCTGATCCCTGCATATCCAACTACTTCAAACCCTAGGATTTCTCTTAAACCTCTTATTTTTTCTTTTCTTGATGTTGTTTTTAACCTATAAAACCCTAAAACATTAAAAATTCTAAATTTTGTGTGTTTTCGGATCTATTGCGTAGGTGACAGACATCATTCGCAGCTGAGACGACACATTCTGCTGAAATTTGCCGCCGAGAGTGCTGGAAGTGCATGTCGCACTTTTCGGCCCTAAAACTGTGACCCGGAGCTTCAGGATGCACTTTTCAGCCCAAAAACTGCGACCTCTGCAGAAAACAGGTCAAAAACTACGACCTGGACTTTTTGCGGGAATTTTTTTGAAAGTTTTCTGGGTTTATTTGGGCCTCTGTTTAAGGTTGTCTGACCTCCGTCTTCGCCCGCTTTGGACCTGTAGTTGTTCTATTTTACTCAACTAAGTGGGAACCTAGCCCCCTAGGGCTTCAATACCCTCCACACTTTGTGAAAGAGTTTTAGTTGTTGCAGGTTGTCTGAAATTTTCAAAGTGTTTAGCCATTTTTCAGATATGATACCTCACCTTCAGATCTGCTTCAGATTGGTTATTTATCCATCCAAATCACCTTATTTAGTTTTGTTTGGGTTTTCCTCTAGGGTTCACTCTGTTACCTTCCAGGAGATAGCCTTTCGCCACCTCATTTATAGCAATCTTTCCTCTGATTTGTTGTTGTTTTCTGCACCACTTTCCAGCAAATTTGACCTTTAGATCTCTATCCCTCCCGACTGTAGATCTATTGGCTATTTTGGTGTGTTTTGACTATTTTTTTGCCCACCTACAGACTACTTGTTGAGAGGCTCGCCTTCTTGGGTTTATATTATTGTATTATTAGCTGTTTATTTACTGTTATTTTAGTTTCATATACTGTTATCTGCAGGTTTATTTACAGTTACACAGCACACTTTTTCTTTTTTCTCTACAAACGTCCTAGTTTAAAAATTAAAATTTACACACTTTGCACACACACCCTAAGCGAAAAAGAGCTTGGTTAACACCGCCAAGCAAAGACTCTAAAATATTGAAATCAATTCATCGTGCACCTCTTTGCCCTTGTTTCAACATTGTAATCAGTTGATCCTACACCTCCTTGCCCTTGTTGGTCTCTTTTTCCCTTTGTGCCGTGTTTGTGTCGTCATCATTGTGCCACCAACGCGTTTATCCCGGAGACTTCTTGGCCTTCATCCTCAATTTCTAATAGGAATACTTACTCCTCCGTGTAGGATTTGAGTTAATCCTTCACCGAGTCCACACTCTGACTCTTCTTCTGGTTCATTAGGTTCTCCTTCCGCCCCCGGTTCTCCTCCTGTCACCTTCACCATGTCTGGTTCAGGATCTAACACTGGTGGTAGCCTCGGCCCTAACATTGGGAATACTACTAGTGGGACCGCAACAGGAACTATCCCAACTGCTCCCTTGCTCCCCTATATGGCAGGCCTCAGTCTTCCCGATTTTGACCAGTTGATAAATGACCCTATACACCATGACGCTAGTTGGCCTGCTATGCCGACCAAGCTCCCTTCCGACATCCCCAAGTTTGAAGGCCTTGTTGGAGAAGGTCCTACAAATCATGTTCGATCTTTCCACATGTGGTGTTCATCCAACTCCATTACCAATGACTATGTTCGTCTTCTATTGTTCCAACGTACGCTTATAGTCGAACCTTCTAAGTGGTATGTTGATCAGGCGTCATCCTCTCATACCACCTTTGCCACTCTTGCTTTTTCTTTTCTGTCTTATTTACAGCTTCCTCTTCATTATGACACTGGTACCGAAATTTTGACTTCCTTCCGTCAATCGTCTGCGACCCACCTATCCGATCATTTCCAGGAATGGCGGAGAAGAAAAATCCTATGTCGAGCCCCTACCTTCGAAGACTGTGTCTACATGGACTGGTTCCTTAGATCTCTCTTGCCCCCTATCGACAAAGATGTTGCATCGCATTTCCCTAAAACCAAAGAAGCCGCTCTCCAAATTGCAATAAAATATGACCTGATCTATGCTAAGTCGGGTTATGTTTATACTGTTCTACCTGATCTTCCTAGACCCGGTGGTGCCAACGCACCAAGGGAATCTCATGCCGCCGATGGTATCATTGGAGCTCTCTCTCATCCATACGCTCAGCCTCCCATGGGCTATGTTTTTCCTCAAGGGGGGGCCAGCACCTCCTACACTTTTCCCCCTCCCGGTAGCATGTATCCAAGATATGGCATGCCTCCTCCTTTTTCCCAACCTCCTATTTACCACAATGTTACCCAAGCTCCTTATTATCCATATCCATAGCCTGGTGCTCCAGCTCCTCTAGCATTAGCACCTCCTCCTCCCTTGCCTTCTCAACCAATGCAATAGAAGCCACCACCCCCTCAGGGGCAGGTGTATGCACAGCAGGGTGCGACTAATCCTCCTCCTTCCAAAAATAAGAGGAAAGGCACTCAAAATCAATCTGCTCCCGGTAATCCTGGACCTAATCCTCCAAATAATGCTCCTAACACTACTAACCAGCAACAGGGAACTCAACCCAAGCAGGACATGCCTATTCACATGAACAAGCCTTGTTATTGTTGTGGTGTTATGGTCATTACACACATGATTGTCCTCTTTTACCACAGATGAAGTAGATGTGGGAGTCTCAAGCAACATTGCGAGGACAACAAGCCTCCCCTTCCGTCCCTCCCACTGTTGCGCCTAGTCAACTGACTGTGTTTACTAATCCTTTCCCTCAGCAAGGATTTGTGGCTACCAAACACCTGAAGGTCAGGTGGCCACTCAACCTCTTCCATCTGGTACCTCTCATTACCAGATTCTCATGATGAATTTTGACTAACCTCTAACCGTAGACATCAATCTTCAGACTCGGTCCCGTCAGTACAACAAGCCTCTCGCTACGTCTGTCCCCGAGCCACCTCCTTCGGTCTCTATAGAGCCTCTTTCGACACCTAATGGTCCCTTTCAGATCCCTCAACCTAAGGCGGAGGTTCATACCAAGATCCCTAAGGGACCACTACGCCGAAATGCTACTTCTGGAAAAACTTCCCATTCGTATAGCAGAGTAGATGATTTGGCACAATCTCCTGCTGCCATTTCAACGCTAGAACTCCTCCAGTCATGCCCTTCACAATAAAAAGCTCTACTATCTGCCATGGGTGTTGTATATCCTTTCAACGATCGATTGATTGTCTTTGATGTTGACTAGTCAGAAGATCCTCCTCTCCCTGCTTCCATCGCCTTCTAAATCCCAGTTAAGATCCGGAAAGCCAACGTTTCCCATTGCATCATTGATGAGGGGGAATCCACCTGTGTGATGTCCGCTTTGGTTTGAAAGCAACTCGGATCACCTGAGTTGGCTCCTTCCACAATCATTCTCTGAGCATGGGATGGTCACGCCTACCAGCCCATTGGCCTATTCTGCAACTGTCCTATTACTCTTGCGGGCAATACTGTTTGCATTGACGTAGAAGTCATAGATTCCCCCTTAGTTTACAACATTCTATTGAGTCGTAGCTACACCTATGTGATGTCTGCTGTCCCATCTGTGGTTCACCGCAAGATTTCCTTCCCTCATAATAGAAATATAGTCACCATTGACCAATTGACATATTACGAACCGAAGTCTCAGACCTCCCCTGAGTCTATCATCTCTTCGGTGGCTAATAAGAAAACCGTCAATCCTTTGATCATTGTCTCACCTGGAGTCTACAAAGACTTCTCCCTGCTTGGTACATTCCCTGGTCTTCCTCCTCCTGTATCTAATCCTAGCTCATCGAATTTTGGCATGATGCAATTATCTCGATCTGCCCTCAAGCGGCCCACTTTGGCTAGTCAATAGCCTCCTCACCCTCCGCAGCCTACTCCTAGCCCTTTGATTCATCCTTCTAGACCTCCTCCTCCTGTCCCTTCATCTACAGTTGGTATCCATGAGCCTCTCTCTCCCGCTTACTTTCTCCTTTTATTTATCAGTGTGTCAGTCTAATTTGTAATACTGTAGATCCTCGATGAAAAGCATAAACTCATGGATTCTAGATTCCCATCCTCTAGCCTAGATATCCATCTTCCCATCTCCCCGCCCCTCGGTTCTTCACTTACAGTTCCATATAGACATCCTATATTATTATATGGGACAATTCCGAAGTCTTTTGAGTATTTTTTTACAGCACTAAAAGTTTTGTTTTTGGAATTTTCCACACAATAAAAAGACTGTTTTTTGTTGCTTATAAATCAGGCATTCTGAAATTTTGGAATTTCAGTTCCTTTTTAATCTTGAACTGTACTTTTTTTATTCTTATTGAATAGAAAAAAAGTATCAATTTTTTCTTCTGAAAAAAATAAAATAAAATAATAATAATAATAATAATAATAGCAAAAAGGTATCAATTTGTGCTGCTGAAAAAAAAATAAAAAATAAAAAAAAGGACATGGTACTGACTATTAGAGCATCTAGTGGGCTAAATTTCACAACATTTATTTATAAACCCAATGTAGATAATCTAATATTATAGTTTGTAGAATAAATTAGCGCTCAAGGAAGAAATTTGTCCATAAAAAGGGTAGAAGCAGACTAACACAGTAGACAATGCTCTTCAAATCATCTAGGTTGCAGACAACTGCATGGGCATCAAATCATAGGTTTTTTTTGCTCTGAAATTCAGATTCAAAGAGACTTCTTACACTAAAATGTAAACATGAAAAAAAATACAGTAAAAAATGGAGAAGCATAGTGGAAAAAACTTTCAGAGATGGGAAGGAAAGCTGCAACTACATTTAATGAGCATCAAGGTATTGGTTGTTGTAAGAAGTACAGAAACTAGAAGCTAGTAAACATGAATTAATTGAATGGATTTTGAACATTAAGAGATGGCAAATAAAAATCAATTATTGAGGGCCAGAATTCAGATACTTGAATTTATTATCTAGATCTATCTAAAAACTCAAAGAAAATCTCAAAAGACTTAACAAAATTTTTGGATCAAGGTTCACAATGTAATGTTTATTTTAAATAAGTGACTTTTTGCATTTAAAATGAGCAAAGAAACAATGTCCAGCAATGTTATTGCATCAAGGCATTAATACAACTATTAGAAGTGCATAAAAAGGTAGATAAAAATGATGCCTAGTCAAATTTATTAAAAATACTACCCAAAAAAATAACAACGATAAATAATAATAAAATATGGCAACTTTCAAACCATACTCATAAGTCATAATAACATTAAATAAAAGAAATAAAAATCCAACAACCTACAATGTATGTTGTGAATTTATAAATATTGGAATCCTTATTACAACCACAACATATTTTTAGGTTTATATGCATCCCTTGTGCATTGTTGTATTCATTCCTTGTCATGACAGTTTAGTTAGTTTGTGGTGTCTCCAAGTGGTCATTACACCTGTCTCGAGGCATCCAAAGGGCACCTTAATTGCATCCCATGAACCAAACACAGGCCATTTGATCATTAGAACATGATTATCAACCATAAAATTGTTTCATCTTCTAACTATGAGAATGGTTCCACCGAAAAGTGCCACAAAAGTTTGTACCAAAAACCTTCCACAAGGTAATGAACTACTCCTAATGACATTACAATTGATATTTATCTTATTGAAGGCATATGTGGTTATCATATTTGTTATAGCATCATTTTCACCCTCATGTGATTCATGATTGTCTCTTTGGCCTTGGGCACCCATTCCCACAGACTTGAACAAAGTTCATAAAAAACAGTGTTAAAAATCCCATACGCGGGTATGCCCAGACTTTTCCGCGTGTATACGCTAGTCCATACACACTTTTCCGCGTATGCCATTAAAATCATTAAAAAATATATAAAATTCCCTATTTTCGGGCTGGGTTGATGGTTACTCCAGTAGTTCAACCACCCCAACACGTGGACAATTGTTTCCAACAGATTGAAACTACTTTGAGAGAGTATAAAAGCCCCTCACATGCATGGCCTAAGAGAGAGAGAAATTTATAGACATTATACTCTGTTGGAGCCCCAATTCAAGTCTGATTTCCCGTGCCTCCTGCACTTTCCCAGATTTTTACAGGAAACCCTTGTTTCCTGGAGATGTTCATTAGTTTATATGTCATCTCGTGTGCACAAGTCTTGAAAGTATCCTAGCGAGGCAAGGGCGGGACGGATCCGGACGACGGTCTGTTCGAAGATCGTGGAAGGATTCATGTGATCTCTCCACTTTTTATTACTGTACATGTTGTTCGTAATGAAGAAGAACCATCTTGTTCCCGAATTCACGTGTTAATATCTGCTTGCATATGTGAAAAGATCGTTATTTAAGCATTTATTATTGTTTATATGATGTTTCACATGGATTACACTGACATTTAGGAGAAGTATATGCTGTACAACTAGATTTCCGTGCATGTTCTTTCTTGATTTCCAGGTTGAAGAGGAAGAAGGGTTGCTGGGGGTTTGGACCCTGCGGGATCTACATCAAACGTAGGATTACGGGTGAGTTCTACTATCGATGTTATCTAGTTTTTAGCATACAAGTGTGGTTGTGTGAGTCCTTCTTGAATAGCATGCCCTGATCTGTGGAGGTTTTGACCCAACAAACCTCTAGGGAGTTATTTCCTGAAACAAAACTGGCGACTCCGCTGGGGATCGCATTCTTGTGATTCCCCTGTTGGGTGGTTTTAGCTGTTTGAAAGGTTTCCAACAGTTTTAATTATTATTTCCAGTCCAGTTAACTTTTTCTCAGTTAGACTGAAGACCTGGTTCTTTATCCAGGCTTGATCTTTTTTATTTCTCATTATTTGCTTTCTCATACACGAGTTTTGCTTCACACAATCGCGTATACACGCAGTTTTTGTTAAAGGAAGTCGCGTATACGCGGGTTTCCTTTGACACAGGCATGTATGCACGCTTGTTGAAAAGCTGATAAGTAGCGTATGGCTGGGTAAATTTTGAAATTTTTGATTTCTGGATTTTTTGGTCTTGTCTGCCTGTGGAGACCTATTCCTGCAGTGTCTTTATAGTCTCTGGATTGTGTTGATAGTGGCTATTAGTCTTTTTCTCTCTTGTTTGGTGGAAGACTGGCTTATTAGGCAAATCTTGTTTTTCAGTGCTTGCATTTCTGGTTTGAGTACCAAGATCTCTTTCTAGGGATTCTTGGTTGTTCTGCTTCATCAAAACAGAGAGCTTCTGCTCAAATACTCTTTCCTCATTTTATTTTTTGCCTTGCACTTGGATTTTTGCCCGCTTTCGGTTAGTTTTCTTGAGTTCATTTGACTAGGTATTGTTGCAATTTTTGAAGAGTCTTTCTTGTTTCTTTGAATTTTTTGTTTGCTGCAAGGTTGTACTATTCTTCTGGGCTGAGTTACTGAGTTTCTTGTCTTCTTTTTCTCATATAAATCTTGCTACTAAGTGGCACTATAAGATTTGGAGCATTTTTGAAGTTTTGCTTGAAATTCAGAGTTCTTTGGCTTGCTAATTGGATAGTTTTCTTGGTCTCTTCAAGCTCTTCTTTTATAAAATTCAAAAGCTCAAAAAACATTTTGTTTTGTCATTTGCTTTTGTTTTTCATTTTTGTTTTCGTTTTGTTACATCTTTTGAAGCTTTGTTGAGATTTCTTGCCTTTGGTTTTTGACTTGATTTGGGAAGGGAATTGTCATTGGTTTCTTCCTCTTGTTTCAAGCATATTTTGGTGTCTTTATACTGAGAGTTTCTGATTTTGGGAACTAGTTTTGTGGACAACCAAGAAGTGATAAAACTGAAGGATTCTTTGGAAATTTCTCTTTGCTTTGTTAGACTCTGCATCTTAGAATTTGCATGCTCTTAGTTATTTGCATTAGGTGCACTTAAGCATTTGTAGTCTTTTTCATAGATTTTGCGAGTGTGAGTTTGATATTTGAAAAGAAAAAAAAATATATATAGTCTCGTAGAACCCGTGTAGAAATTTCTTTTCATCGAAAGGAAATTACTGCATTTGCATGTAGTTTGGTTTTCATTAATTTCTTTTCTGCGTCATAAAACACCACAAGTTTCATTTCCATATCCCATTGACCTAATATAACAGCCAATTAAAATAAGCGCTATAATTTAAAAACAACTAGCAAGTTTTTTATTAAGTGTCATACACCAACTAGCTAGGTTGTAGGGCCTTGGTTTAGGTGAGTGGAGAGTTAACTCTCCAAGGCCGCTCAAACTAAAACATAGAAGTTTATTAATTGAGTGAAATCCAACTCCGTTAGGTGGACCGGGAAAGCTCTCCTTCAGAGAGTCAAGCGCGAGGGGAAGTGAAGGCCGAGAAGAGAGATATCCCCTCTCTGATTTGCTGGATCTTGCCTCAAGACCGTTCCGCCCGGCTTCTGACACGGATTGGTGCCCATAGTTGCCATTCCTAGGTTCCACACAGGTGACTGCAGGGGGGAATACCCATGGTACCTGAGGCAGACGTTGTATCACTTCCAGCAGTACTTCTGGGGGGTTCCCTTGCGAAGCTTGGGTACTTGTGCTAGCAAAGGTTGTTGTTAAGAGGTTGGCATAACTGTTTCTGTTACCTTCACTAGTAGGCCTGGGCCGTAATTATCCTAGATTACTTTCAGGAGGTCCTATTTATCACTTTCTCGTATTTTGGTGTCCGGTCCTAATCACCCGAAGCAGAAATACCTGAAGGATGTTTGCTTGGTTGTATCTCAGGGATTTTTTGTAGTGAGTTCTCTTTGCTCCTAGCTTGCTTAGCTTTATACTTTTTTTGAGTCTAATTAAAATTTGTTAAAGTGGCTGATCAAGCGCCTCGTCGATCGAGGAGAATCTGGGGGTTATCTCCCGAGAGTGCAGAGCCTTCTTCAAGAAGGCGTAGGAGTAACATAGCAGGTGAATATCACCCTGTGGCATCTGACGCAGTGGAGAGAGATCCTCCACAAGGGCTTGAAGGTTTCATAGTTGGTTCTGGTGTTGGTTCCGAGAGGAGCGTTCCGCTCACCTCGAGAGTCTTATTTCCGGGAGAGTTAGGAATAGAAGTAGAGGAAGTACCTGAGTCTCCTCAGTGACTTCCATCTCCTCTTCCTCCTGATTATCTGTTTGTTGTTGAGTACATCGGACCTGAGTCAGAGAGACCAGAAATTCCTCCTTTTTATTCATACCTTTCGATGGCCACGACTGGGAACGCGGCTTCTGCTGTGAGTGTTGCAGGCATTCAGACTCTTGCTTCAGTTGAAGGAGGAGGCACTATTGATATATCTTCGATTGCTTCTAGTACTGCTGTGTTTGGCTCTGGTTTCACCCAAGCACATGCTTCTCAATCTGGTCCCTTTTGTTTTGGAATGCCCACTAGTGGGATTCCTTCTTTTTCCTTTTCCGCTGTTGCAACTGCATCTACACCCATGTCTTCCATGGCTAGTGGGTCAGATTCTTTTCAAGGGTTCCCCTTCGGAACTGGGCATATCCCTAGTTCAAATCCTTCTTTAGGGTCTTTTCCTTTTACTTCTCAGACTCAGAGTTTTAACCCTTAGTCTGGAGGTCAGAGTTCGACTACTTTTACAGGTTGGAACCCTGTATTCACAACAGCGGGGGCAGGGAATCAGTTTTACGCTGGTCACCAATGGAATGTTTCTTTCCCTTCATCGAGTGCTTATCAGACTTTTTCCCCTCTTTCTAATGCTTGGAACCCCTATCAGGGGCTTTCCTCTTCATTCATTACTTCGGGGGGGGAACTGGTCTGGTGTTTGGTAACTCTACGTTGGGAGGGGGTCCTTCTCCAAATGTTGGGTCATTTGGCCCAAAATTTTCTACGAGTTCTTTTTGGCAACCTGGTGCCTCATCAAATCCAGGGTATTCTTTTCAGAATGTAGGGAATTCATCCCATCAAGGATGGAATCCTCAGGCTTCGCCTCATTTACCTTTTCTGGCAACGTTAAACTTGCCAGATCTGTCGAAATTGATGAATGATCTGATCCGATATAGTCCGGTGTGGCCTCCGGTTCCCACCAAACTACCTTCAGACATTCCAAAGTTTGAAGGCAAGAATGGAGAGGACCCGGCTGACCATATCACCACCTTCCATTTATGGTGTTCTTCTAACTCCCTGATCGACGACTCGATTAGGTTGAGATTGTTTCAACGCACCTTAACTGGAAACGCTGCCAAGTGGTATATTGAGTTAACTGGGGGCAGTTTTGCTACGTTTGGAGATCTGGCTACAACATTTCTAAATCATTTCCAGTTGCCTGTCCGTTATGATGCCGGGACTGAACTCCTAGCTAATTTTAAACAGGATGATGCAACCCACATTTCTGATCATATTCAGGAATGGCGGAGAAGGAAGAGGCTTATTAAAGCTCATATTCCAGGAGAATTCCTTTTGGAATGGTTTTTTAAATCTCTGCAGTCAGATATTTCTAAAGATGTATCCCTGTCTGGGGTATTTTCTGAGGAACAGGCTATTTTCAGGGCCCAGTAGCTTGAATTGATATATTCTCAGTCTGGTGTCCTTCATAAATATTTGCCTAATGCTCCTCGCTCCAAATTAGACTTGTCCAAGACTAAACCTGGTCCTCATGGTGATGGACTTATTGGGTCGATCAATAGTGGTGCAACTAACCTGCTTAGTCAATTGCAGCAGTTGTCTATACAACCTGCTCCTTCTGGTTAGGTTGTGCCTGTTGAGTCATCGCCTTCTCAGTCTTGTCGGTAAATGTCGTTCAAACTTCCAACCCCAAAGGAAATCAACAATCCGAAGGGAAGAAGAAGGGACGGAATAATAATAAGAAAAAGGGCAAGAATGGGAAGGGTAATGCAAATAAATCCAACGAGCATGTTGGTGAGGGTCCAAAGGATAAAAAGAAAGTGAAGTTTCCATGCAAGTTATGTGCTAGAGACCATCTTACTCACCTTTGCCCTAAAATTCAGGATGCGCAGCGCTTGTTAGCTCAGCAGGGTTCTTCCAGTTCCCAGGCTGTGTTGACAAACCCTTTTCCCCAAGGGCAACAACTAGTTGTTGGCGCGAATCAAAATACTGGGGCTTCCTCTGGGGGCACCCAGGAAGGGGAAATTCCATCAAACATATACATGATGAGTGCTCACGTGGATGTCGCCACGAGATCCCGTGATTATGGCGAAGAAGAGTCTTCGAAAGCTAAGGGTGCTCCTGATGCTACTGAGCCGCTTCATATTACGAGGCCTACTGTTGAGCCTATACCTCGGATGCCCAAAGCATCTACTAAGCATACGACGATTAATCCAAATGCTAGGGCTGCCCAGAACTACTCTATTGTGGAAGATCTGGCGCAGAGTCCTTGTGCCATGTCGGCTTTAGAGGTGCTCCAGTCTTGTCCGGCTCAGCGCAGTGCTCTGCTCACTGCTCTTGGGGCTGTCGATCCAAAGAACTCTCTTATGATTACATTCGATATGACTAATTTTAAAAAGAGACTCCCCCATCATATGGCTTTTCATATTAAATCATCGTACCGGAAATGCAATATTTTTCGGACGGTCGTTGATGAGGGTGCTTCCACATGTGTGATGTCTCTCACATGTTGCAAGGGAATTGGATCTCCCGCAGCTGTTCCATCTGCTACTCTTCTGACTGTGTTTGATGGTCATTCTCACAGACCGCATGGTATTGTCCCAACTTTGCCCATCTGTGTTGGGGGAAAAACTGTAAATATAGAGGTTGAGATAGTTGATGCAAGCTTGGACTACAACCTTCTGTTGGGGAGAAACTGGATTTATGAGATGGATGCCATTGCATCTTCATTATTTCGGATTATTTGTTTCCCTCACGAAGGGAGGATTGTTACGGTGGATCAACTGGACTGTTCTCCTGTAGACCCGAATGCATCTACTGACTCAACTATTCCAAAGTTGGATAAAGCTAAGTCGCCTGTTGAGAATTTAGGGGTTGGAATGTATTCTTCTTTGATGGGTACTTTTGATATTCCACCTCCTACTGTTCATATAAATGCAATTTCATCCTCCAGGGCTCCTCTTCGAAGAGAGTTCTTCAGAACTCATTATTTTTCAGACCCTTGGACCTTACCTTCCCCTACCTCCACATTAGCGGAAGGTCAAGTGGGTGGAATGGCATTTCCAATGTCTGCAGCTGAGATTGCTTATCAATCTATTGTTGACACTGCAGAGTCCATTCCAGCTCCTCTTTCACCGAAAGATTTGGATGGAGATGTGGCTCCGGCTTGGACACTTAGTTCTTCTTCCACCCAGGATTGCCTTGATACCACTCTTCCATCTGAAGAGGCCATCCTGGAAGCTATGATTGGTATAGATAGACTGTGGGATGATTTGCATCATCGGTCTTACTTTTTACCTGATTTGAGCGAAGTTGAGTCAAGTTTTCCAAGTCCTTTGTCTACTGGTCCTGTTCACCCAGTCCTGAACCCTTTAGCACCAACACAGGTATATGCTGAAGGGAACATGGCTGTGATTTCTCCAACTATCCCGGTGAACATTTCCAGGGATCCCAATGTTATAGAGAATGTCTTCATCGGAGCTGAATGTTCCCCTGAAGAGATTCAGATTTACACCGATCTCTTTAAAGAGTATAGGGATGTGTTCACTTGGTCTTATGAGGAAATGCCTGGTATAGATCCATCTATTGTCCAGCATGAGATCAAGACTTACGAAAATGCTAAGCCTGTGAGGCAAAAACTTCATCCAGTCAATCCTAGGAAGGTTGCAGCTATCAAAGCCGAGGTGGAGAAGCTGCTCAAGGCGGGATTTATTTTCCCTGTTCCTTTGACAGAGTGGGTTTCGAATCCTGTTCCTGTGGATAAAAAACAAGGAAAAATTCGAGTTTGCATTGATTTCAGAGACCTTAATAAAGCATGTCCGAAAGATAATTACCCCACACCATTTATAGATCAGATTATTGATGAGTGTGCCGGTAATGAGATTTTCTCCTTCATGGACGGTTTCTCCGGATATAATCAGATTACTATCCATCCTAAAGATCAGCATAAGACTGCCTTTATTTGTCCCTGGGGTACATTTTCTTACAAGAAGATGCCTTTTGGTCTTAAAAATGTTGGGGCTACCTTTCAGCGGGCCATGTCATATGCCTTCCATGACATCAAACATATTATCGAGGCATATTTGGATGATTTAGCTGCTCATTCTCGAAAGAGAATGGATCATCCTGCTCACCTCCGTCAAGTATTTGAACGATGTCGTTTCTACAAGATTAGGTTGAATCCGAACAAGTGCGTTTTCGCGGTTACATCCGGTCGGTTATTGGGATTCATTATGTCTAGGGAAGGGATTAGGGTAGATCCCTTCAAGGTTGAGGCAATACTTCGGTTGCCTCCCCCGTCCTCTATTCGTCAACTTCAAAGTCTACAAGGAAAGGCTAATTTTCTTTGGAGATTTATCGTAAATTATGCTGAAGTTACCAAGGGATTTATGAGATTGTTGAAGAAGGGAGTTCCATTTTTTTGGGATGACTTCGCTCAACGCTCATTCGATGCTTTGAAAAAATCATTGACCTCTGCTCCTTTATTGAGTCCACCTGATTATAGCAGGGATTTCCTTTTGTATCTTGCAGCAGTAGAATCTACCATTGGTATGGTTCTGGTTCAGGAGGATGATGTTCTTGTAGAGCATGTTATATACTATCTTAGTCGAGGCTTGGGAGGACCTGAAATCCAGTATACTCTGATAGAAAAACTGGCTTTAGCAGCTGTTCATGCTGTGCAACGACTCAGACATTACATTCTTCTACGAAAAACTTATTTTTTGGCAGTAGCCAATCCATTTCATTTTTTTCTCAGTAGGCGAGTGATTGGGGGAAAATACAATAGATGGATTGTGATTTTGCAGGAATTTGACCTTGAGTTTATGTCTTCCAAGTCCAAGAAATCATTAGTTTTCGCGGAATTAATCTTCGAGTTGCCCTGTGGAGAAGAGATAGTCTATGATGAATCCTTCCCGGATGAACATTTGTTTCTTATCTCTCCACGGGATCCTTGGTATGGAGATATCATTGTGTATATTCAGACTGCGAAGTTTCCCTCTACTTTTTTGAAAGATGAGCGCCGTAAGTTGCGTCACTTGGCTAAAAATTACTTGATCATTGGTGATGCTTTATATCGTCGAGGGGTTGATTCAATCCTGAGACGTTGCTTAACTCTCGAAGAAGCTGAGGCTGTCCTGAATGATTGCCACAATGGAGCTTGTGGTGGTCATTTATCTGGGCTTGCTACAACCCAAAAAATCTTGCGTGCTGGGTACTTTTGGCCTTCGATTTTCAAATATTGTGTGGAGTCAGTAAAAAAGTGTCATCCGTGTCAAGTCTATACTCGAAAAATGTGTGCTCATCCAACTCTGCTTTTTCCAGTCATTATTGTCGGTCCCTTTACAAAGTGGGGTATTGATTATACTACTTGTAACCTGCCTTCGGCTAAAGGTCACAAGTACATTATTGTAGCAGTAGACTACTTTACGAAGTGGGTCGAGGCTATGCCTACTTTTGGGAACGATGGTGAGACTGCAGCTCTTTTTCTTTTCAACCAGGTTATTGCTCATTTTGGTATTCCTAGAGAGATTGTCACTGATCATGGCAGTCATTTTCAGAATAGCATGATGGCTGAGTTGGCTCTAAAATTAGGTTTCCGGCAGGAGCATTCATCTCCGTATTATCCTCAGGCCAATGGGCAAGTGGAAGCCGTGAATAAATCCTTGAAGACTATTCTTCAAAGGACGATTAATAAAGCTCGATCCAATTGGCATATCATGCTATATCCTGCACTTTGGGCATACAGGACGTCAGTAAAAACTGCAACTGGCTTTACTCCATTTCAGCTAGTTTACGAGTTGGAATCCGTATTTCCCATTGAATGTGAGATTCCTTCTCTTAAGTTAGTTGTTGAAATTCTTCCTGACACTTCTAGTCTTGAATAACGTCTCCTTCATCTGGAACATCTCGATGAGCAGCGTCGGGATGCTGCCACGATGAATGAAGCACATAAAAACCGAGTTAAAGTTCAGTACGATAAGGCAGTCAAGCCTAGGGTTTTTTCAGAAGGTGACCTTGTTTTGGTCTATGCCCAAGAAAAAAAGGAAAGTTTAAGTCTATGTGGTATGGCCCCTTTATCGTTAAAAAAGTCCTTAAAAAAGGAGCATATACCTTGGTTGATTTTGAAGGGAATGAGTTGCCGGAGCCTAGAAATGGGCTCTATTTGAAAAAGTATTATGCCTAGGCTTCGGCCTGGCATTTTGCTTTTGTATATAGTAGTTTTGCTTTGTACATATCTGGTTTTTCGATCTTTGATGGGATGGTGATGTTTTTGATCTGCTTTGGCAGGTTGTGTCGGATGTCATGAGTCATTTTGGTTTCGCTGATGGTGCTAGTAGACACACCCGGAACTTGGCTTCCGCGGCTTGGGTGCTTCATCATCCATCCGGTCAGCTGTTAGTATCAAGAGGAGTCTGCATTGGTCCTACTTCCAATAATATAGCAGAGTACACTGCAGTTATTTATCTACTCTCGGAGGCAATATCTTTGGGTGTTGATTCATTGGTAGTTTTCTTGGACTCCCAGCTGGTGGTGTCGCAGTTGAACAATACTTATCGGGTTCGAGATCCATTTTTACTCCGGTTGTATTTGAGGGTACATTTGTTACAAAGATCATTTCAATTTTTAACATTCATTCATATTCCTCGAGCAGACAATTGGATGGCAGACTCATTAGCTAATCAAGCAATTGATTGGCATATTAATCATTCAATACATTAAAATTTAATCATCAAAAACATCATACATCTATCACATCACATCATAAATCACTGTATATATCATCAGAGTGTTCAAAAAATTATACAAAAATTTGGATCCATAAGTCGTACAAAATTAGGGCTTATGCCCGATCATGTTCAAATCTCAAAAAATATACAGTCATCCGGTAAATCATATCTATCTACTCCTGTGGTCCCTGCCCAAAAGTTGTGTTTCTATATAACACGATCGCAGTCGCGACTCGGCGGAATAACCGCACCCAGTCACGAGGTACTCCTACTACCCGTCTCTGGATGGCCTCGGGTAGATCTTCCACTGCAGCCATAGGCACTTGGCGGGTTAAACCCTCCAAGTTCCTTTGTACAACATGGAGGGTTTTGTCTGAGTCTATTGTCTCCGCCTCGCCTTTGCGGCACTTATGCCGTGGGTAGCGATCAGGACAGACTGGTCCAATATCTGTATCATGATCATTACGATATTTTAAGTCACTTTGAATCCAATCAAAAACATGTTTCATTTTTTCACACATATTGAAAAAATAAAAATAAAATCATATAATTAAAAAATTGCAATCTTACCGACTGTACCCCATGCCGCGCCAGGTGGAAGGACGAGGTCTGGATCGCCACGGAAATCCATCCTGGCATAGGGATAGTCCTCCACAGCGATGATTTGTTCTCCCCACCATTGGAAGAACTCGTCATCCCAGGTGGTTCGAGGAACTTCACTTCCCCCCAGTCTCTTCATCAAGTCAGCCCATTGGGCAATTCTTGGGTCTCTTGGGCTACTGATAGAAGAGATCACTTTGGGTCTCAGCCCAGGAATATTCTCGAAGAAGAATGTCATCAAGATTGTACCATATCCGAAATGTTTTGTTTTTGTTTTTCGGATGGAAGTTAATTGTTGCTTCATATTCATTAATAGAGCTGTGCACCAATCATATATATGAGTTAAGCATTCCACAGCTATACTCATTTGAGTCCTGGATGCCTGGTGTAAGGAAGCAGATCCTGCTACCCTGCCAATGGTAAATAGGAGAATTTTCATGTGCAAGTCTCTTAAATCTTTTATAGCAATTTGAGTCCCAACTTTCTTGGAACCCTCTACGCAGTAGACGTGGACGTAATCTTCCACGGTGAGCCCTCCCAAAGGTTTTCCATGTAAATCTACTGGCTCCCCCCTCCGGGAGAGTCCAGTAATAAAATATATATCTTCCACCTCGATACATATGGGCATTTGATCTATTATGAAACAATATTCTTCTGGTTCCCAATAATTCACAAGCATTTCGAGCAAGCGGACATTACTCTTCATATTTGGCATTTTGAAAAATTTGAGCAATCCACAATTTCAGAGAATATTGAGCGATAATTGGTCCTGCATTACTTCATTTTCAATGGCACTATGCTCACGTTCTCTCCATGATATAGTCATCCTGCAAAAATTCAATAATTTTTCCATTAGAATCACGTTTTTCCATTTCGAGTTGCGCATACGCGACTTTCTCTGTACACAGTCACATATATACGCGGCTTGGTCAATATAAACCCGCGTATGCGCAAAACCGCAATTTTAAACAAATAATTCTATGGTGAAATTTCCGAATTTTAAACTTATGAACGGAAAAAATTGATAACAAGGATGGATTAAGAGCTTACCTAACAAATTCAGCGAAGTTTGACGGTCGATTGCTCATGTTTTAACGAAAGAGGCTTTTTCTCCAGAGCTCTTTTTCCCAATTCAGCAAGTAACAATGAACCAAATGTGAGGTAACTTGTGTATTTATGCCCAAAAATTGAAAATTTTCGCAAAAAATTGTTATGCTTATTTTTTCAATCTATCTTAAGCTGCATAACCCAGATGCTTGGAAGTGCCCAGATTGGTATATTTTCAGGTACATTTTGATGAACTCGAGATTTTTTCCGGTTTTTGATCCATGACTGCTGACCCGTCATGGCAGGTATATGATCTTCACTGGCATATAGGTTAGGGAATCCACTCTCCGTTGCATTTTGCATACTAGCCTCCATTTTGATCACTTGCCATAGGGTCGATCCCATCAGGTCATGAGTATTACACCCATTTCACTCGCCGATTATTTAATCATGACTTGGTGGTAGAGCCTTCCTTTACATGGGCTTCCTAGTTAGTTCCTCGCTATCACTTGTTGCCCATGCTGTGTTTTATGTAGGCTCGGGAGTCCTCTTTAGTCCCACCATGACTTATGTGTTGAAGCTTCATTCTTCTTCTTCCTCACTATCATTTTTTCTGGCTTTTACCCTAGAGGCTCCCTGGTGTCGTTAAGTTGTATTACTGCATTGCATATTGGCTACTTGTTTATCCTGGCCTTTAGCCGGCTTCATTTTGGACTCGATGTTTAAGCGAACTTTTGACCTTGACTTTCTGTACAAGTTAACCATTGCATGCACTTAGCTATCACGACTTGACACCTTTGTACCCATGGATGGAACGTTCCTCTGAGTATCACTGACCAGTTTTCGCCACCTTGCATTGAGCATAGGATTGTTCCAATCCCCGGAACTAGTGCATCTGTTTTCTTGATACTCGTTCTATCCATTGTACCATAGCATTCTTTTATTCTTTTTCAGGCTTATTATATGAAAAAGACAAAAAAATCAAATATAACAAAAAGAGCGGGAACGGGATATAACTTCGTAATTTGATGGCAGTACAGTGTCAGTTTGTCACCCTTGAACAAAGCACATACACTTATATATTTCCTTCATTTGGGATGGTTTTAGTTTTGACCTAGGTTCAGCCTTTGCCTTGTTTCACTGGTCAGTCCTCCCCCGGTTGGTTATCTCTTCCAATCATATGGAGAGTTTGTTTTTGCCTCCTGCATAACAGACTTATACAGTGTCACTTTTTACTGCCATGGTCATCACGAGTCGTGTTTTTGTTCAAGGGAAGTCTAACTAGAGTCGGCCATTCTGCGGTGTCTCTTGACTCATTATTTAGTCGGCCTTCCCGGTCTTGTCAGTATCTTGTTCTATCACATAAGATGTTTTGGTCTTCTGCTCGTGCTGGTTTGAGAAGGTCCCCATTGACTTCTTGCTGGCGGGTTTGTCTCTCATCGACTACGACACATTGCTCTGAGAGTAAACCTAGAGCTGCACCCTGGCCCTATTTCCATCATTGATAGGTGACCTTGTGCTCAGCATTTGATCATCATTATGGGTCTTTGACTGAGTGGTTTCCCCTGTGTTTTACGTCAACATACATTATCACACTTGCGATTCATGCAGTACCTTGATTTCCATTTGACCCTATCGGTGGATATCTCGCCTTTGTGTTAGCTTTCATTATTGGTTGGTTAAGAGGGTTTCTTCCATTCGCTAGCTTCATCTTGTGCATGTCGGAAATGTACTTTGGTTTGGTTCCGTCACTCTGCTTCGTCTGATTCCTTCCAAATTTTGGCCTGTGGGTTACACTCATGCTGGACTGATGTGGGATGCCTTAATGCCTTCCTTCCAGCAGTTCTTTTCCCATCGACTTCGACTCATTTCTCTGGGAATAAGATCTAGAGTCTTTTTGTCAGTACCTTAGGGTTTGCAATCATCAGTGGCAGACTCTTCGCTATCGACAGTGGGGATTCATCATTGCCTCCTGATTGGTAGATTATTCCAAGTGTTCAACTTCAACTCATTCATTCGCACTTGTTAGATTGTACTGGGGCACCTTGACACTCATTTACATTATTTGTGGGTTGTCTCACGTTGGTTAACGGTCTAAATTATTGACCAGTAATCCAACGATTTCTCACATGGTCGACTTCAGATCATTTATTCCCATTGTGTAGAATTGTGCCGTCGAGATCGGTGAAGACCTCGGGTTGCATCAGCATTTTTCGGTTCACTTTTGACAGTCCATTCAGTTTCTTCCAGTGATGCCATCCACCCTTATATGTTGCAGTGTCAGTACAACAGCATCTTATATGTTGGCCCCCGAGTTGTGTTATTGTACCATGTGTTCCACCCCTTATGATTTGGTACTTGGAGATTCAGTTACTTTTATGATCAGACATCCAGTTTCAGCATCTTTAATCACCTTTCTATATGTGATACTTGGACATTGACTCCGACTTGTACTTCCGGGCCATGCTCAGATGATTCATTGTGTACTTCCAGTTCAGGTATACTTGTATACATTCTGGATTCATCATGTATTTTCTATATGCTGTATTTTTGACTGAGCATGGGTATGCCCGCCTCAGCATGAGTTGACTCTCTGTTTTCTTTCATTGGTTTTTGGCAGGCTGAAATCTGGTGAAGTCCTCTCTTGTCCTTGCGAAGTTCTTTCTATGTGCATAATACATTTCGGCCATCATGTACCCCTTCCGACCTCATATATTAGGGGGCATATGTTATGGCATCATTTTTCACCCTCATGTGATTCATGATTGTCTCTTTGGCCTTGGGCACCCATTCCCACAGACTTGAACAAAATTCATAAGAAACAGTGTTAAAAATCCCATACGCAGGTATGCCCAGACTTTTCTGCGTGTATACGCGAGTCCATACACACTTTTCCGTGTATGCCATTAAAATCATTAAAAAATATATAAAAATTCCCTATTTTCGGGCTGGGTTGATGGTTACTCCAGTAGTTCAACCACCTCAGTATGTGGCCAACTGTTTCCAACTGATTGAAACTACTTTGAGGGAGTATAAAAGCCCCTCATGTACATGGCCCAAGAGAGAGAGAAATTTATAGAAATTATACTCTGTTGGAATCTCAATTCAAGTCTGATTTCCCGTGCCTCCTACACTTTCCTAGATTTTTACAGGAAACCCTTATTTCCTGGAGATGTTCATCAGTTTATGTGTCATCTCGTGTGCACAAGTCTTGAAAGTATTTTAGCGAGGCAAGTGCGGGATGGATCCGGATGACGGTCTGTTTGAATATCGTGGAAGGATTCAGGTGATATCTCCACTTTTTACTATTGTACATGCTGTTCGTAATGAAGAAGAACCATTTTGTTCCTGAATTCACGTGTTAATATCTTCTTGCATATGTGAAAAGATTATTATTTAAGCGTTTATTATTGTTTATATAATGTTTCACATGGATTTCACTGACACTTAGGATAGATATATGCTGTACAACTAGATTTCCGTGCACGTTTCTTCTTGGTTTTCAGGTTGAGAAGGAAGAAGGGTTGCTGGGGGTTCGGACCCCGCGGGATCTACATCAAACGTAGGATTACGGGTGAGTTCTACTATCGATGTTATCTAGTTTTTAGCATACAAGTGTGGTTGTGTGAGTCCTTCTTGAGTAGCATGCCCTGATCTGTGGAGGTTTTGACCCAACAAACCTCTAGGGAGTTATTTCCTGAAACACATTGTTATGTGAATTTTGATTAAAGAGTAATTATTTCTAAGTGATAACAACTTAGTGGCTGGGTAGAATCTATATGATTCCATTCCGGGAGTTAATTGCTGATGTTGTTTGAAAAAAAACAAGTGCAGATAATAATTGTGTGCAAGCCGAGAACGAGAAGAAATCAAAATTGATATTTGGAGAAGCAAATATAGAGGGTGTTATGTATTCGGGCTTAAATCAATGTGCTAAGGTATGCATTGAGCGTGAAGGCTAAGGATCTGAGCGAATGAGTAGAAGTTAAAGCTCAGGAGGAGTAGCGAGTGGAGAAGTTGAAGAAACTAAAGAAAAGACTAAGGCAACAAAAGCCTTTATAATATCTCCAAAGGAAGGGAATGGAAAGCGGAGATTAAATCAAAAAGATCAGTTTCTAAGATGAACAGCTAAGATTGAATTCACAAGTTAAATTAGGGAGATTTCTAAGTGGATACGTGTCGGGCGGAGGAGCCAAGCGCACATCGCAAATCGGTGATTTTAACATTTAAGCTTAAGTCATCACAAGGTAAATGATATAACTTGTGATGCGATGAAGGACAAGCAGTGAGGACCATTAGATCTGGGCACAGATAAACGGTGGAGGTTAAATCACAAACAAAGTGATTTCGCACATCAACGATTATTAAGTTTAGGTCCTAAGGACTTCACAAGTTAAAAAAAATAAATTGTGATGTGATAAAGGGAAGAGCCACCTCTCAGCCCAGAGGTCAAGCACATATCGCACATCGACGGTTTTAATTTTTATTGTTAAGGGCATCGCAAGCTAAATTACTTAAGTTGCGAGGTGGTAAGGATTGAAAGTTGCAATGCAGTGAAGGGGAGCCACGTGTTGGCATAGCAATGAAGCGCATATCATACATCGCAGTTTTTTTGTGGTTGTTTTTAAGATTTTGCATTATAGGTTATGTTTGGTGCGATGCGATGTCATCGCATATCACACACGATAAAGGTTAATTGGGTGAGTTAAAAGGCATGACATACAAAATGTTAATTTGGGAAAAGTGTGAAGTGATATATGTAGCGAATTATGAAATCGTAATATCACGAAAATAGTTAAGCGGTGAATCTATGGGGACGTAAGTTATAAGAAGTGTAAAGTGTCATTCAGCGTGATTGGTCACCATTTGTGTGGGTCCATAACTGAAGGGGAGTCCTCAGTTCACGTGAAGCGATCACGTACAGACACGAAGAAAGGAAATAAAGGTAAGTTGAAGGCTTTTAAAGGTAAAAGCGCATAAATAAAGGTTGGTTTGGGTTCCCATAAAGTTTATTTCCATACATAAATTAAAGTGAATACTCTTTTACGAGTATTGGATCTTGGGAACGGGCAGACTTATTAAAATTTTCTTCATATGTGGGTAAAGCGGCATTTTGGTTGCATCATGATGTGAGAGCCCTATGGGGACAGTCAACAACCTAGAGATCCACCGAGAGTTGCAAGAAACCCCAGGATTTGGACACGTAACTCTCAAATAATTTGGTTTGATTTATGTTTTCAAAACAATGTGGTCTGAGGCATATATTTGTCTAGCTATATAAACTACTAAACATGTTGGAAATCCCCATGATGTTGATGAATGGAACAATATTTTAAGATGGATATTTAATTGTATGTTTAAAGTGGCATGAAAGTGGTGAATCCATGTTCAGTAGAAATATGTTCGTAATAAAATGTTGTAGTCTTCATTGATTGAAACTCGGTTAAGTCTATTTGATATATTTTTTTAGAACCTCATTAATGTATGAGCCCAAATTGATAATTTAATTTATAGCAATTCAATCAATTAAGTTGTGTGACAAATGCTTCAAATATTAGGGCCATATTCAAATGGTGGTTGTTTTGGAGGTAGGTTTCAACTTACTTTCTCAGGCTAGGCCCTCACACTATTAAACAACTATTTTGAATTATTTGCATTTAGAAGATTTCTTAAGGTGTAAAATATTTTTATTTCAATTTTGAGTTGGTGACACTAAGACCTATATAAGTATAATTCTCTATTTATCTTGTGCACATGCAAGTATGAAACTTTTAAATGAAAGTTTAATAATGGAAATTTTGGTGAACATTATTATTCATATTTAGAGTGTTTTCCCAGAATATTTCATGTCAACCTAAAGTTATTTCACGTCAAATTAGTTGATGAGGTAGAGGCCATATGTAACTTGTCTCTTATTTTGTACATGTTAAAGTGAAATGATAGTTCCCTACTAAGTACTTGATAAATTTACAGTCCCTTATTGTGTACCTAGTACTTTTACTTTAGGAAATCTGGATTATGTTGCAGTGATTATATCATTGGCTTGCTATAGACACTAATTAAAGGGTAACACTTCTAAAACCAAAAGACAACACATGGAAATAATAAGCACAGAGTTGTGTTTGAACCCTAAGAAATACTTGTTTAATATAAAAAACAAATATTATTAAAAAAAAATTACAAATTTAGAATTAATCAATTTTATTGTTACAGTAATATGTTAGAGTAGTTCTCAGGATGGAGATCATCAAAATTGTTGCGCACTTCTATATTGCTATATTCAAATAAAGTTGAACCAATTTTGATCACTTCCATAGTTATATCCTTCAATGGATAGGTTAAATGAGTTAATGTGAAATCTTTTTCATTCTAAAGAATAATGCTAGATTGTTAAAGATAGTCATTTAAGACATGCATATAATCTTAAATGTGATGAAGGAAAACTTGGAGAGCCCGCCTCTAAACATTTTCTTTACTATTAAATTATATGAATGTGTACATATTATACCCCATCTAGATTTGAACCTGCAACATCTTAAGTGGAAACAAATGTTCTTAACCATTATACTCAATCAAACTATAAATTGAATAATATAATTTTAAAGCCACAACTAAGATAGACACCATATTTTTGTATGAGATCCCCTTGTTTGTGGGATAAAGGACCCCCCTCCACATAGTGATTTGATTGCTAGATTTTAAAAATGTGTACATACGTTATCTCCCTCTAGATTTGAACCTATGACCTCATACAAGGAAACGCATGCTCTTCCATTAGGCCCACTCAATCTATGCTACATTAAAAAAATTAAAATGTTTCAACGAAATCAATACTCATTGAGTATCCCTTCCAAATTTGTAATATACATACTATAAAATTCATGATGCTACTAGACATAGGATAGATGTTTTTTCATAGATATGGTGTTCTTCAATGCCATTCTAGCTTTTTATTTTTTATTTTGAGTATGTATCTCAACTCTTAATTGTGTTCCCAAAACTTAACATATAATCTCATTCATTGAGATAATGTACAAGAAATTTAGATACAGTTATGTTAGTTAGGAAGAATATGGTAATTCATAATCTACTCTACTATGGTAATTTCAACAATTTTAAAAAAATTATCTCACTTTAATTGAGAAAAATAATTATAAGAGTACATGTTTTACCTATTGAATTTTGTGAGTATAGTAGGTATTCATAATTAATATTTTATCCAATGTAATATATGAAACAATAAATATGATACATGTTCTTCATGTTGCCTTAAAAAGAGAAAAAATTGGATTTCAAAAGTTGAATTTTTTGCTCCAAATATTAAGTCATCTGTTAAAAACATGAAGTCGACCTGACCCTTTAGTGACACCAATTCTAGCTACTTGAATGACTATATAAATTCATTTCATCCTCCTCTAACAAGAAATTCAAATCACTCTTGTATTCTTTATTCAGACGTTACAATTCATCCTGGGCAAAAAACCATATTGGATAGAAGGTTCAATCCAGGAAAAACATCTCTGAGGCACAACAAGTCAATTTTATGGGTAGACAATATCTCGTAGAACAAATTATGGGTAGATCTATCTCTTGATGATCGGGATCCTTGTTCAAATGGACCTCTTGCTGTAACTTTGTTGATAACTTCTACTGTAGGTGGTGAAATCAAATTCTGTCAAAGACCCATTTGAGGTATTGAGTAGATATTTCCAATGATATAATACACTTGAAGTGTGATGACCTGTGGGGTGAAAAATGATTCCACAAACTCATAGGATACGTGGTGGTGCGGTGTTCCAGACAGGTGTAACTTCAATTGCTCATATCTCTCAAACTGGGAAACAAAATAAAATTACGTAAAACCCCCATTTGAGATAATAAAAAATAATTTTAAATGAGATATTTTTCACTCTCTAATACGATTGATGGATACTGTGGCACTTGCATGAAGTTTTCTGAATATTACTGCAAAAAATTGAAACTGAAATATGTTTCAAACCATCATGGATCCGTAATGTGAATCTGGATCTATGCAGGAACGAAATAAAATTAAAAAATAAACATAAACACAGAGATATAACAGAAATAAAACTTCATTTAATTAATATCAAATGACTTAAATATGCCTACACACAGAATGGACATAAACTAGCTACGGTGATGGTAGCTTATCTCTGAAAAGAGATGTGGCAGCCACATGCCTCTGAAATATGTTATAATGAGGCTCAAGGGCCTTTTTATAGTTGAATAAGAAGAGAAAACCTTGAACAAGAAAAACCCCAACCCGAGGAGATGTAACACAAGGATTTTATGTGCCCCATTGGGGTTAGTTGGGTAGCGAACTTCTCGAGGTTGTATCTTGGTCATAGTATATCTGTTTGGGGTGTATGATACATTTTTGGAAAGATCTCTTCAAGGACTATGTTGTTTAGGGCTTCAAAACAGCTCTGGAAGTTCAAGACTCGAAAAATGCAAAAAATACTAAATAATAAAATTGATGAAATGGACTAGGTGGAATAGACAGGTGGCCACCAATATCCACCTAGATCATTCCTCCCCACTTAGAAATCAATGGTCCCCATTACCTGCAAAGCCTTCATGAGGTAGGGAAATATTTGTTGAACCTGGTCCCTAGTGAACCACTTTCCCTAGTGAACGAGTTGGCTTTCTTTGACAACTCTATGAAGGATATGGCATGCTCTGAAGTGGGCATAGCTTGCGGTGGAGTCGAGAGAGGCACTCCTTCTACTAATGTGACCGAAATATGTTTCCCACTTGGAATTTGCGTGGCACTCGATGTTCATCTTGGCGTTGTTTGTACTTGGCATTGGATTTCGCCAAGATTTTGTGGACATGTTGGTAGACGTCAGACAATACACGTATTGATTCTATATTTGTGGTCGAATGAGGTATGGAAACATCATGAGAAGTGAAAATAGGGTCAAATACATGGTGTGATTCACTTGATAATGTAGAGTAAGCTCTGTGGGTGAGGATAAAATTTCCTTGTATTCCTCCAAAAATTTGTCCATCTGATGCTGTCGTGAAGCGGAGCCTTGTTTGGAGGTTGTGGCCATAATATTCTTCTTTCCTTGTGGGAGAATTGTAATGAAAAAAAAATTACTAGTTTGGGAAATAATCTTACTGCGTTGCTTTGCAGTAATCAAAGAGATGGAGGGAGGTGGTACTACCTCCGGTATCTTGTACAACTTATTTCTCAAAGTAATAATAATAGAACAAGGTTTAGTCTCATACACAACATGTCGCTTCCATAATTATGGTTGGCCCAATAATACATCAGACAAGTCAAGAGAAGCGACATCACACAGTACCGCATCTGTGAAGGGCTTGATTTTGTATGGAAGGTGGCACTAATGGCTGACACGAAGATCTCTTCCTTGGTGAAACCACCCAATGGTATATGGTTGTGGATATGTTGTAGTCGGTAGGCTGAGCTGTTTCATGACCTCTATTTAAATGAGGTTCTTTTGGCTTCTTCTATCGACAAGGAATTGCAGTGTAGAGCCCTTCGCCAACATCTGCAAATGGAAAAGGTGCTCCCCCTCCTCTGGATCCTTGAGATCCTCCCTCTAGAGCTTGGTGGCACAAACAGTGGCACTGGGATCTGCATCAAATATCTGCTTCCCTTTTTTATTCCCCTTGTCTAGTTTTGACTCGGAATCAGAACATGCATCTGATTCGGATGCCTTCAGTTCCGCCACCAGCGACTTTTTGGTCTGACACTCGCTTGTGTTGTGAATGGAGCAGTTATTAAATTTTCACCACTTCCCCATGTCCTTCTTTGTCTTTGTGGTGTTGTTCTAAACATCCCACTTTGGCTTTGCCCCTTGTTCTATGGTTCGAGGGAATCTTTCCCTAGCTTCGGATTCCCGGATCCAAAGTATCGCTTCTTCTCCTTAAATTTCTTCTCGATCTTGGTGGCATATCAATATACCGCACCAAGTGAGGTAATGTCGAGGAACTCTGTTTCCTCCTGAATGTATATGTGCAAATAGCTATGGTACTTGAGAGCCAAATGTCTCTCTGAACATTTAATACCCAACTTTGTGAAAAGGGTATCGAAAAAATTCATCAACTCATGCACATCTTCATCCATTTTCTGCCGCAACGTGGTCCATTACATGTAATTCTTGTCATATCTCTCAATGGGGTAATATTGTTCCTTGATGTCATCTCAGAACAAATTCCAAGTGGGTGCGGCTGAGAATAGAGAGGGTTCCCTCTCATATTTTTTTTCACACTAGGTTTCCCACCAGTATTGAACATGAGGGGCGACTTTGAGGAGTGCAAAACTAATATTTTCTCGGTCAGATAAATCATGGATCAAAAAATACCCTTCAGCAAATTCAACCATCTACCTATGAAATTTGTATCTATATGGCCTTCAAATATAGGAATGTCAAATTTGACTTGTACCTTGAAAGCAGTGGCGCCTCTAGAGTGGTTGTTGGATGAAGATGCACCACTGGTGGGAAGTTTTTGAAGGATCTGGGAAAATTTATCCATCATCATGTTCCTTTGTTTCTTGAGGGCCTCCTCAAGCAATATTTTGATAGAATCTTCTGCTCTCTCTTCTTTCTTTCCTTCCACCATGGGAGGCTTTTGGGGTTTACAAGGCTGATATTGCAATGGCTCAATCAAATCGAGTCGTAACTCCTTATACCCCGAACTCGTTAGGGACATCCAAAGAAATATATATAAATACTAGACTGCTCTGATACCATTGATCTAGATCTTGAGTGAAATGGACCTCTTGCTGCAACTTTGATGATAACTTATTCTATAGGCAATGAAATAAAACTCATTCAAAGACCCATTTGAGGTATTGAATAGATATTTTCAGTGATATAAGACACTTGAAATTTGATTACCTATGGGGTGAGAAAATGATTCTACAAACTCATAGGACACGGGTTGGCGTAGTGTTCCATACAAGTGTAACATCAAATGCTCATATCTCTCAAACCTGGAAACGAAATCACATTCCGTAAAAAAACGATTTGACATAATCAAAAATATTTTCAAATGAGATATATGTCATTCTCTAATATGATAGGTGGAGACCGTAAAACTTTCATGAAGTTTACTGAAGATTACTGCAAAACATTTAAACTGAAATATGTTTCAAACCGTCATGGAGTCGTAACCTGAATGTGGATTTATGAAGGAACGAAATAAAATATAGAAATACACATAAATACAAATATGTAGCAGAAATAAAACTTCATTTCATTAATATCAAATGACTGAAATATGCTTACAGACAGAATGGACATAAACTAGTTAGGGTGATGTTAGATTATCTTTGAGAAGATATGTGGCAGTTACATGCCTTTGAACTATGTAACAATGAGGCTCAAGGGTATTTTTATTATTGAAAAATAAGAGAAAAACCTAAACAACCAAAAACTTAACTCGAGGAGATGGAACACTAAGATTTTATGGGCCTCGTTGGGGTTAGTTGGGTAGCCAACTTCCTGAGGTTGTAACTTGGTCATAGTATCTTCATTTGGCGTGTATAATACCTCGTTGGAAAGATATCACCGAGGAATAGGTTGTTTGAGACCTTGAAACAAATCCAGAAATTCATGACCCAAAAAATGCTTAAAATAGTAAATAATAAAAATGATGAAACTGAGTAGATGGAATAGGCAGGTGGCCACAATACCCACTTTGATCACTTGAGTAGCAGGAGGTCGAATTATAGGAAGATACATCTCTTAGTTAGCAAACCAAATTATGAGGCTACTTATTTTTTTTACCATATTTGACCTAAGTCTACCATAAGTTGTATCTCTTTTTTAATTGAATAATTTCTTTAAAGAAAGATTTTCACCCAAATGGGTTTTCTTAAGATAAAATACTTGTCTCTTGTTTTACTATTTCTTTATGATCCTTCTATAATTGTGCCTTACTATTAACATTATCCACACAAAAACACAAAAAGATTAACATAAAAAATGATAAAAAAAAATATTAGATTAGAAGGCATTTAAAAAATCAACATTATCCACTCATTTTTGTTGTTTCTTTTTTCTAGTAAAAATAAAACATTACTTTATTGAGAACCATTGTTATAATTAAGAAAAAACAAAATTGTTTTCATTACCTTGAAAAATCATAAATTATATAAATTGTTATCAATAAATATATTCATTCTCATTACAAATAAGCATTTCAGTGAATAGAATTATACAAATTTTAGAGTTCAAACCATTTCACCAATGCTATACCTATTTTTCCACTCACAAAAATTTACGTCATTTCCATTGAATTGTTATTGCTATTAGCTAGCAATTTGCTAGAAATCAGAGTTCCCCTCAGAAAACCTTACATCATTTCCATTGACTTGTTATTGTCATTAC